>VBSM01003204.1:65291363-65365611 GCA_008086735.1 Cheirogaleus medius | reverse complement strand
TGTGGGCGCCTGATCTGCCAGAGCCCTTCCCCCCTGGGCGGGGCTCTGCAGGCTCCAGCGTGCCTGTTCCAGGGCCGGGAGTGTGGCCCAGGGGCTGTGGTCCCCCGGCCTCAGCTCCCCTGGTCAGCGGGGCAGAGTCTGCTCCAGGCCAAGCGTGGAAGCCACCCCGATCCTGCCAGCCTTCTCCAGGGACCTCTCCAGTGCCTCTGCCCCACCAGGGCCGCGAGTGCCACCAGCCCCAGCTAGGAGAGTTTCTGCGGAGGAAGGCGGGGCCCTGACCAGACCTGATGCTGCACCCTATGACATACCTTCCTGGCAGGCAGGTTCTCTTCCTTTATTTTTACAAATTTGGAAAAACAACAGTTAAGCCTTAGATGATTCCTCCGGTCACACAGGTGGGAGTGGCCCGGCCAGACTTTGAACCCAGGCCATGTGATTCCAGAGCTCACGTTTCCTGGTCATGTACACATCATGTATGCATCATGTATTATCATTTATTTTTCTGTAGTTTTTAGGGTCCTAAGCATATGCACATCTAGGAGGAGGTCTTTACTTCAACTCCATTTCAGTTGACCATGGCCCGTGCTGGGATCCAGTTTCCTCAGAAGATGTAGAGCAGGTCTACCAGCTGTCAGTGTAGCATTAGCCCACATTTCTCTTCTAGTGGAGCCTTGCAGCCCAGATTTCCTTTTTGGTCTGGTTTTAAGGATCTATGTATATAAAGATTATATTCTAGATCAATTTTGTTCTATCAGGAAAGAAATTCATCCCTGGATTATTCCATATGAATAAGAAGCCAGTTTCTCTGGCCTTCCTGGAATAGTCTAGAAAGCAAATATATTCATTTACAAGTTAATACTGGAGCAATGTATTGGATTAAAATTGTGAGCATGACAGCAGATTCTACTCTTCACTATACATTATGGTCACCTACATGGAACTCTAGATATTCTTATGCCCCAAAGAGGAGACATATTTTTGGGTGTCCGGATAAAGGAAGCATGAATTATTGTCCTAGGAGCCAGAAGTTTCAGGATGACAAGAAAAATTTAGAAAATCCTACATGTGGTTTTGTGTAGTTTTAATCTTGTTTCTTTGGCTTATTTCTTTGGAGCGTATTTCTTATTCATGGGGCTGATGTGTTTCAGACATATGACAGGCAAAAGTTTCAGAATCAAGAATCAGAGATCAGTAAAAATGTTTTTACACATTTTTTAATTTTAAAAAGATCTATGTAAAATAACATTGGACATAATTCATATATTACAAAATTGGTTTTAGCTATTTGCTTATAAGAGTCCTTTTATAATATGTTAGCAAATTTGGATTTCAATCCTAGCAAGGTTGGGGTTGTTAGGACATAAGTTTTTCTCACACCCAAATTCTGTTTGAAAAGAGGAAAAAATAGTATAAGTGCTTTCTAACCTCTCTAGGAGCAGAAATGATTTACAGTTAAACAATGTGAATTAATCAAATTAGGGAAATTAGGATATTCTTCTCCTCAGGAATTTATAATGCTTGGCCATTTCTTTTGTTGAGGGATTCTGATGCACTTTTTAGCTTGTCCATTGAATTCTTAAGCTCCAGAATTTCTCCTTGATTATTTTTTTTCGTTGTTGTTATTATTTCAATCTCTGTGTTAAATTCCTCTGATAGGCTTCTGAATTGTCTGTGTTGTCTTGAAGTTCACTGAGCTTCTTCAGGACAGCTATTTTGAATTCTTTGTCTGAAAGGTCACATATCTCCAACACTCCAGGATTGCTCACTGGTACCTTATTTAGTTTGTTTGGTGTTTTTCTGGATGTTTATGGATGTTCATCATTATTTGGGTATTGAAGGGTATTTATTTTAATCTTCACAGTCTGGACATGTTTGAACCATTCTTCTTGAGAAGGCTTTCCATGTATGCAAAGGGAATTGAGTATTGTGATTTAAGTCTTTGGTCACTGTAGCCATATTAGCACTGTGGGTGCCCCAAGCTCAGTAATGCTGTGACTGTTGCAGACTTCTGGTGGTACCATCTTGGTGGACTTGGGTAAGATATGGGAGAATTCCCTGGATTACCAGGCAAAATCTCTCCCTTTCTTCCCTCTCTCTCTGTGCTGGGCTACTGGAGTTGGGGGAGGAGTGAAATGCGCACTTCCTCATGGCCACTTGTGCCAAGTCACACCTGAAGCCAGCCCAGTCTCACCCAAAGCCTGTGGTGACTGTTGCCTGGGTACCTCTGATGTCTATTCAAAGTCCTAGGGCTATCTAGTCATCAGGTGGTGAATCCTGCCAGGACTGGGTCCTTCCTTTCAGGGCAGCATATTTCCTTCTGGTTCAGGGTGGGTCCAGAAATGCCTTCTGGGAACTAGGGCCTGAACTCAGGGGCTTCAGGAGTCTGCTTGGTACTTTATTTTACTGTGGCTGAGCTGATACTGAAGTTGCAGAACAAAGTCTTCTGAACTCTTCCCTTTTCTTTACCAAAGTGGAAGGAAATTCTCCCTGAGCTGCACTGCCTGTAGTTGGGGTAAGGATGACATAGGCACTGGCTTGGCTGCAGCTGCTGGTGTCTCACTGGGTCACATACACCCCAAGTCCACTGGCTCTGAACAAGCACAGTCATAGGAATTGCCCAAGGACTGCAGTCTTTGTGGCCTAATTTCCTGATTAATTTAGTGCAGGCCCCAGGATGCTTTTTGTCAGCTGGTGGTGGGGCTACCTGGAACTCAGGTTTCAGGGCAGAAGATTTCCCTCTGACTGGGCTGGTCTAAATGCTCCCTCATGCGCACTGGCAGAATTCTGTCCTGTGCTGTGTTCCCTTGTGCAAGGGTGGCCTGAGTTTCAATGCCAAGTCCCACGATCATTCACTATCCCTCCGCAGGACACGCAGATTCTCTCTCCACTTGGGAAGCTGGCACGGCTATGCCAGGAATGGGGTAGGGGTGGCATAGGCAATGCAAGACCGTCTTCTGCCCTCTTCAGTGCCTCTTTCCTTGACATAATCTTAAAACAAGGTAGTATGATTGCTCACCTGAGTTTTGGTTCTTCTGAAGGTGCTTGCTTGTGTGGACAGTTGAATTTCGCGTTCGTGTGGAGAGACGATTGGTGGAGGTTTCTATGTGGTGATCTTGCTCTTGTCAATTTTTTATATTTATGTTTTTACAAAAAAAAATTCTGAGAGTTTTCTTTTAATTGAAAAGCCTTGTCTATCAGGAAGAGGGTGAGAGAGGGCCACACTTGCCCTTTTATAACAGCACCAATCCCACTATGAGGGTGAAGCTCTCATGACCTAATCACCTCTCAAGGGTCCCACCTCTCAATACTGTTACAATGGCAATTACATTTCAACATGACTTTTGTAGGGGACAAACATTCAAACCGTAGAAGGGGGTAAAATGGTGAACTCAAATTCTGTGAGGAAGGATAACTGATAAAATGGCTTTGGCACTATGGGAGATTGTTGAGAAACTCCTTGAAAAAGGAAATTAGGGCCTTTATTTGAGAGAAAAAAAGTGATACACTTCGGCCTTCACACAGAACCCCAGCTGCGGAGTCCACACCACCCTCTGCTCCATGTTTGCAACCCCATCTTCTCATTACCGGGATTCTTCAGCTCTTCTATCTTCTTCCAGACAGCTTCACTCACGCTGGTAGCTGGCTCTGAAGAGGCCATGGCACATTCTAAACTCACCTTTTTTTTTTCCCCTTCTCTATTCTAGAAGTGGACAACATTGGTTTTGCAGCTCCCGGCTCACTAAGTCTATCACAATTAACAGGGCGGACTAACCTGACATCTTGCAAACAGATTTTGAAAGGTGACAACTCCCTTTATCCTCAGTCTTCTATGCATACAGCAGTGTGCGGCCTATACACGCAGTGATAATGGAGCTACAGACCCAAATCGCACCATAATCCCAAAGTATCCCACAGATAACATCTCCTCCCAATGACAGTTAATGCAGGGAGTTATTACCCAGGCCAGCTCCTTGAGTCAAATAACTGGGGGCCATTCTAGCATCCTTCACTGGATAAATAATAGATTTTTATTATGCTTTTAGACAAAAATTTCTCTCTTTTATTTTTACTGCTTGTTTTTCCCTCCTGTCCTCACCCTAGTCTACATACCTTTCCCTTGAAGCAGAAACATAAGTCTGCCATTTAATAAAACCCCAATAATGATCCTTCTTGAAAGGACAAGGGCTAATAATCACTCCCCATTTAACATTACAGTCACATGATGGTGAAGGAGCATAAATCAGTTAAACAGCAAGATGCAGCACAACTAATTTTCATGTAAAAGGGGGGTGATTGCTTTTTTTTTTGAAAGCCATTGTCATTTTTTAAAGCTGTTAAAGCCCAAACATCCTTGTCTATCAGTTTATGAATTATTAATAAAAAAAAGAGAAAAGAAAAGAGGCTTTCTTTTTCTAAATATCATTTGCTAAGCCACCATGGCCTGAAGAGGCTCACACTGATTCCTGATTTACATAGTCCCAGTTGGAAGTTAATGAAGACTGCTGAGCCACCTTTCAACATGCAGATAAACCTTCATGTATTTAAAAGCAGGGAATCTGTGCTTGTTCCTGGCAAATTATTCATCTAAGATCTGAAGTTTCTGACACCGCCTGCGTCAGATAAACTGTCACCCAAATTGCAAACTAATTAGTGATTCAAACATTTTCGAGCTGATTGATGACAGAATAATTTACGCTTGTTTCTCAGTTTCCAGCTGGCATGGGCTGCTGACTGGAGCCCTAATTAACGCGAGTACATCAGTCATGTTCTGCCAAGGCAGCACATACAATTAAAAGGCAGTTTAAATGGAATATCACATTAAAAAGGCCGGGAGATGCAAATGTGAGAAAACAGCGCTTTAGGAAGAAATGACAACAAAAACCCACAAACCAAAACAGAATGGAAAAAAGATTTTTTTTTAATGGAGAAGTAAATTGTACTCTGCATTGAGTATTTAACACAAAAATAACCAAGAGGAGTTAGATTGGGCATACTAAATATTTTTGTATTTAAGGAGTTTTATTGAGATGAGTATTTACTGCTCTTTTTTGTGCAAACAGTTTGAATAATAGATTTTAAAATATGTTTTGAAAAAGGCCCTCTCTCCTAAGCAGAGTTTGGATGGATGGGATTCTTAGCAGGCCTGTGGACTGTTGCTGGGTTCGTGGACTGACCCCAGGTCTGTCTTCTGTGCTGAGCTAACCATGTCTTTCTGTTAATGGCCTTTTTTTTTTTTTTTTAAATTTCAAAGTACTATGGAGATACAAATGTTTTTGGTTACAAGATCACTTTTGTAATGCTTCAGTCAGGGTTACAAGTGTGCCCGTCACCCAGTCACCCAGATAGGGTTCATTGTACCCGTTAGGCAGGTTTTTGCACATCCTCTCCTCCCTCCCCTCACGCCCTCCCCCCCGGCTTGATTTCCATTGAATTATACTTCCCTCTGTGCACTTGTGTGCTCATCGGTTAGTTCCAATTTAACCTTGAGTACATGCAGTGTTTGTTTTTCCATTCTTTAGCCTTGGTATCTGCTCCCCTTTAACACTTTGGTCTACCCCAAACCCTCGACACTTAGAACTACCTTGCATGAATTGTGTTACTTATTTTAAAATGCTTTTTAAAATAGACTTTATTTTTTTACAGCAGTTTTAGGTTCACAGCAAAAGTGAGCAAAAAGTACAGAGTTCTTATCTACCCCCCACCCCACACACATACAACCTCCCTCACTGTCAACAACCCAGTGATCTTTTTACCGTCTCCACAGTTTTCCCTTTCCAGAATGTCGTATAGTTGGAATCGTGCAGTATGTAGCCTTTTTTCAGACTGCCTTCTTTTGCTTAGTAGCATGCATTTAAGATTCTTCTGTGTCTTTTCATGGTTTGAGAGCTCATTTCTTTTCTTTTTTAATTTCAGCATATTAAGGAGGTACAAATGTTTAGGTTACATATATTGCCTTTGCCCCACCCGAGTCAGAGCTTCAAGTGTGTCCATCCCCCAGATGGTGTGCACTGCACACATTAGATGTGTATATACCCATTCCCTCCCCCCCTCCCATCTGCCTGACACCCAATGAATGTTATTACTATATGTGCACTTAAGTGTTGATCAGTTAATACCAATTTGATGGTGAGTACATGTGGTGTTTGTTTTTCCATTCTTGTGATACTTCACTTAGTAGAATCGGCTCCAGCTCTATTCAAGATAATACAAGAGGTGCTAGATCACCATTGTTTTTTGTAGCTGAGTAGAACTCCATGGTATACATATACCACATTTTATTAATCCACTCATGCATTGATGGGCACTTGGGTTGTTTCCACATCTTTGCAATTGTGAATTGTGCTGCTATAAACATTCTAGTACAGATGTCTTTTTTATAGAATGTCTTTTTTTCCTTTGGGTAGTTGCCCAGTAATGGGATTGCTGGGTCAACTAGTAGTTCTACTTGTAGGTCTTTGAGGTATCTCCATATAGCTTTCCACAGAGGTTGTACTAGTTTGCAACCCCACCAGCAGTGTATGAGTGTTCCTATCTCTCTGCATCCACACCAACATTTATTGTTTTGGGACTTTTTGATAAAGGCTATTCTCACTGGAGATAAGTGATATCTCATTGTGATTTTGATTTGCATTTCCCTGATGATTGGAGATGTGGAGCATTTTTTCATATGAAGAAGACCCGAAAGGCAATCACAACAACAACAAAAATAAATAAATGGGACCTGATCAAATTAAAAAGCTTCTGCACAGCCAAGGAAACTATCATGAGAGCAAACCGACAACCTACAGAATGGAAGAAAATATTCGCATGTGATGCATCCGATAAAGGGCTGATAGCTAGAACCTATATAGAACTCAGGAAAATCAGCAAGAAAAAATTAAACAACCCTATCAAAAAGTGGGCAAAGGACATGAACAGAAACTTTTCAAAAGAAGACAGACTAATGGCTTAGAGCTCATTTTTTTTTTGCCCCTGAGTGGTAGCCCATTGTCTGCATGCACTGCAGTTTATTTCATCATTCACATACTTCAGGACATCTCGGTTGCTTCCAAATTTTGGCAATTATGAATAAAGCTTAACATCTGTGTGCAGGTTTTTGTGTGGACATAAGTTTTCAACTCCTTTGGGTAAAGACCAACAAATGTGATTGCTGGATCATTCATTCATTTTTAACATGTGCATGTCTTATCCCCTTTTTGAGATTGCAAGCTGCTTGAGGGCAAGGAACATATCGTGTTTCTCTTTGCGTTTCCCACAGAGAATGGCATGATGTTATGTGCAGAATAATAATATGATGTTGTATTATAATTTCTGGTTTACAAGCTTTCTTATAGCTTCTCCTCCTCCTCCCTCTTTGTTATATTTTTGATTGTTTTATACAGTCCAGGGTCACTATGCAATGTTTTTATACTCATATACTAATGCCTATAACAACTCATACTGTGGGTACAAGGGTTACTTTCTGGTTTTTGATAAGGAGACAAACTCAGAAGTTAAATAAATTTCCCAAGACCATGTAGCCAGTGAGTAAGAGAGCTGACCCTCCTAAGGACTGACTAGGTTGCTTCTCCTTCGAGGCTGCAGACTCCCTCTAGTGCTCTTCAGGGATCTAAGGATCCTTAGGATCACAGAGCTAGTAAGTGACAAAGCTGGGGTGGGAAATCAGATCATCAGAGTTTCACTAATGCATTATGTGTTATGGTGTTTATACTGAGCAGACATAGATAGATTTTGTTCATGCCCAGGCTTTGATTCCAGAAAGGACTCTTTCTGCACTTCAGAAGCCATTACAAACAATTAGTGAGCATCTCTTCTATTCTTGGCATAGAGCGTGGCTGTGGAAATACTACTGTGTAAAAGTCTAAAGCCCTGCCCTTTGAGCTTACAGTCTAGAGGGATAAACAGGCATCAATTGTATGTTAATACAAATGATTAATAATGTCTATCACAGATGTTAAGAAGGAAAGAGTGTGGCAATGGGGTAAAATGTGAGGGGTGTTTGGCCTACTTTCAGGAGTCTCAACATGAGAATGTGACTACACTGCAGAAGCTTGACCAGGGCATAGACTGAGGCAGGCACGTCTCTAGCCATCAAGCTATGGTCTCTCTGGGTTATGCTCACGGTCAGATGCAATGGAATGAAACTGTGTTATGGGAGAAGAAGGGGAGATGCTTAATCATGGATTAACCTCACAAAATACGTGGAAGTGGTGACTTTGTAGAGACAGTAATCTCCTGGGGAGCAAAGAGGTAAACACCCTTTTAAGGGCCACAGATCATTTCCCTTCTTTAAGAATCCTAAGGCAAGGCCAGGAACGGTGGCTCACACCTGTAATCCTAGCACTCTGGGAGGCCGAAGTGGGAGGATCACTCAAGGTCAGGAGTTTGAAACCAGCCTGAGCAAGAGCGAGACCCCGTCTCTACTAAAAATAGAAATAAATTAATTGGCCAACTAAAAATATACAGAAAAAATTAGCCGGGTATGGTGGCATATGCCTGTAGTCCCAGCTACTCGGGAGGCTGAAGCAGGAGGATCACTTGAGCCCAGGAGTTTGAGGTTGCTGTGAGCTAGGCTGAGGCCACGGCACTCTAGCCCAGGCAACAGAGTGAGACTCAGTCTCAAAAAAAGAATCCTAAGGCAAGAATGTAAGTCATAGGAATTGGCTTCTTTAGGTGGGCTCGAAAAAGTAATGGAAATCCCTAAGAAAATAACTTTGAAGAAACAATTCTTATGTGAAGGCATAAGTTCCATGAGATTGGTTAAAAATTATATATATATATACAAATATAGAATTATATATGCATATATATACACATCCACACCTACACAGATATACACACACATACACACACGTATATATGCATGTGTATATATATAAAATCAAACGCACAGAAAAATACAAAAACCATAATAAATGGATTTATACTTGTCTACCACCTAATAAACAGATAATGTTTTGCCATACTTACTTTCATTTGCTCTGTTTTAAAGAAAGAACCATGAGATTACAGCTAGGGTGCAAGAGCCTAGCCATTCCCTTCCCCTCCGTTTTCTGAGATAATTGTCATCTGAAGTTGGTCTGTATGTCTTTTTAACTTTTACTTTGTTTTTACTCTAAATATGTATGTATAATTTTATTATATAAAAGTGTCTATAAAAATATAATTCTGTGTATTTTAAAATTTACACAAATGGTATGCTATTGCACATTTCTTTTGGAATTGCTTAATTCACCGCTATGTTTCTGAGATTTATCTAAGTAGATGTAATTAATTCATTTTAACTCTTGTATACTTTTACAAATTGAATAATCACTAGTTCTACTATCCAGTTCTCTATAGATGATGACTATTCCCACTTTTCTCTGTTGTAAACAGAACTGCAATGAACATCTTTGGACAGTCTACTTATGATCATATGTGAGAATTCCTTTAAGGTACTTTTCTAGGAATGGAATTGCTGGGTTGTAAGATATTCATGCATAGGGTCAAGCTGACTAGAAATTACCAAATTGTTTTCCAAAATGGTAATATAAATTACACATCCGTTAGCAATAGAGTAAAATTCCTGTTTTCCCTCATTCTTGCCGCTATTTGAAATTCTCACATTGAAAGTTTTACCAGTTTTTTGAGAGTGAAATGGTATCTAATTATTGTGTTAAGTTGAATTTTCTTGATTATTGGTGAGATAGAGACCATTTTCATAAGATCCTTGGACATTTAGGTTTTTGTCTTTATTGAATCACCTGTGCATATACTTTGTCCATTATTTTTAGTATGTTTTATTATTATTGATTTATAATTGTTCGAAATCTATTCTGGACACTAATACTTTATCAACAAATATTTTCTTCTAGCATGTATCTTGTCTTTTAGGTTTTCACATCTTTAAATTAGGATGTGAATGGCTGATGTTTGACTAATCTCATGGAACATGTGCTTTCACATGAGAATTGTTTCTTCAAAGTTATTTTCTTAGGGATGTCTATAATTGATCCTATAATGCTGGCACTCTCAAAACCTTTTGGAATTTTTATTTTGGAATTGCATTAAAAGTCAGTAGGACAATTAATGGAGGAAATGAGTTTTGTTCATTTAGAGGTAGAGTTGACAAATTTTTCTATAAAGGGCCAGATAGTAGTAATAATTTAAATGTCTGCAGGTCCAGTTTGCTGTTGTGGTGTGTGAAAGCCACTGGAGACAGTATGGCAACACTGAGCATGGCTGTGTTCCAATAAAACTTCATCTATAAAAACCAGGCCATGGACTGGATTTGCTTTAGAGCACGTATTACTTTTGATCAGTAACTTTATTGCTCAGTGTGATTAATCTTTCTTTACAAAATTTACTGCCAAATGTCATTTGGTTGTTGCCAATAATCAAATTCACTCTGAACCATGAAGGGCCACCTCTACTGAGAACATGAACATTCAACATGAAATGACCTAGGGTACAAAGGAAATGAGAAAAATCAAACAACTGGGAACATTTGTGCCATGGCACGTTGTTTTCCAATGGAATAACTTTTGAATCTTTAGGGCTGACTAAATGCTGTGAAAACAACCCCAATTCTCAGTGACTTAATGCAATAAGCTATTTCTCTTGTTTCTTAGGAGTCTGTTGTAGCTTGGTAGGGGTCAGAAGGATCCAGTTTCTTTCCCATTAATGGCTCAATCATCTATTAGATGGTCTCGAGAATCTCCACCAGATCATTTGTGTGTGGCTAAGAGATGAGGAAAGAGAGGGAACATGGATGACTGTGCAGAAGGGTTTATGGCAGACCTTGAGGGGACATGGTTCCCTTCTGCCCACATATTGGTGGCCAGACTCAGTCACATGGACACATCTAATTGTAATGGAGACTGAGAAATGTAGTCTAATTGTAAGCTCAGGAAGAAGAAGAAACTGTTAGAGTGAACATCTAGCTACTCTCTAGCACATACTTTGAAGAGTACTGGCTCTTTTAGGGGTAAGAGTTATAGTGTGTTGATTTTTTAAAAGGTGAGCATAGTACTATATAACCACGCTTTGTAACTAATAAATGTTCAAAAGTCTGAGTCTTGACTAAGCACCAGGTTAACCTGTAAGTTTATATTTTGTGAGGCAAATAAATGCTTCATTAGTCTGACCTAATACATGCTTAATACACAGTGGAAGTATTACTGGCGTACTTTTCACCTCATACACTACTGAAAGGGAAACCACATTTCTAAAATGAAGACATAGTAAGTTTCATTTTAGGAAAGAATGGCATAGAAAGGTTTTTAAATGACCAATGCTCTTTTATAAAGCTTGCCAGAACCATGCCAAGAGTGAGGTAGCTGTGCGGTGGTTTGAGAAAACCACGTTCCTCTAAGCATTCTGTGGCTTTGAAGCTGCACACCTTCTTTTTAGAAATAGGCGAATCACGTGTGCTAGGGTAAAAGTATCTCTATTATAGGTCTTCTATTACAGAAGATTATAAAGTAGAAAAATCACATGATTTGTAATTTTAGTTTTAGTTTCTGGCTTCTATAAAAATGATTCGTGAGAACGTGGGCACTTTTTTACTTTCTCTGAGATTCTGGTTTTTGTTTTGTAAAATGGAGGTAATATCTACCTTGCAGGGCTGGTGTGAGAGTTAAATTGGAAAGCATATCTAGAAGCAGGCATTCTACAAATTATAGATCCCTTCCCCCTTCTTCTGCCAGCTCAGTCATTTGTTAGTTGTTTGAACTTGAGAATTCACTTTACCTTGCCAGGCTCAGTTTTCTCATCTGTAAAGCGTTAAGTGTTGGGTTAAATAATGTCTAAATTTCTTTGAGCTCTAGCATTCATAGATAATGTATGAAAGTTTCACATACATGACCTTGGGTCAATTGGAGCATTTTAAAAGCTTAATAAAAGTAGAATTTTGGGCTGGGTGATGGCTCATGCCTGTAATCCTAGCACTCAGGGAGGCTGACGTGGGAGGATTGCTTGAGCTCAGGAATTGGAGACCAGCCTAAGCAAGAGTGAGACCCTGTCTCTACTAAAAAAATAGAAAAATTAGGCTGGGCGTGGTGTGCCAGTAGTCCCAGCTACTCGGGAAGGTAAGGCAGGAGGATCGCTGGAGCCCAGGAGTTTGAGGCTGCAGTGAGCTAGGCTGATGCCACTACACTCTAGCCATGGTGACAGAGCAAGACTCTGTCTCAAAAAAAAAAAAAAAAAAGAATTTTTGAAGATAAAGCCATTTTTGAAAAATCCTTTTTATGATCTTTTGTGTGTATATGTGTATGAAGCAGAGTAAAGAAAGACAAAAGGAGCCTGGTGTGCACTAACCCTGGTTTTCAATTACTATCCAAACCAGGATGAGGATATTAGCTAGAGCAGGTCTCTATCTTCATGCCTCTCTGTATCTTCCCCTCTGAATATTCACCAACTTCAAACATCTCTTATGACCCTGGCCTATTTTGCTGGTCCTTGAGATTATTATATACATCCTATCCCTATCCCAGATTGTACTTTCCTTGAGAGCAGATTCAATGTCCTGTCTTGGTCACATTTGTAGGTTCTTCCATCTAGTCTAACAGGGTTTGGCAAACTTTTTCTGTAAAGGACCAGGTAGTAAGTATTTTTGGCTCTGCAGGCAGTGCAACTGTTGAATTCCACTGTTGTAGCTCAAAGCCACAGACAGTACATAAATGAATGAGCTTGGCCGTGTTCCAAAACTACATTTTATGGACACTAAAATTTGAATTTCATATAATGCTCACAAAATAGTGTTCTAATTTTGATTTATTTTTAACCATTAAAAAATGTAAAAACCACTCTCAGCTCATAGGTTGTACAAAAACAGGCAGCAGCCAGGATTTGACCCGCGCGTGGTAGTTTTCTGACTCCTTTGTATGCTATAAATCCTTATTAGTCTTTGCTGCTGAATTCAATTAAATATGTATTCAATTATAAATTTTTATTTTCAAAAGTGGCATGTAAGATGGTGTTCTGTCTCTATCCTCTAAGATCTAGAATTCCTCACAAGAGCCTGTGATATCTGCAGATTACCACTCCAAAGAGAAATAGAAAGGATATTCATGTAACAATTTTTCAAACAATCAGAGCAATTCCCAGTGACTGCAATAAGATTTTCTCATGAATATAACATGAGTGGGTGTTGGGGTTACCTTTCGTTTAGCTGATGAACTAAAAAATATTAAGTATTAGTGTTATGATGAAAGAGAGTAGACTTTAGCATCTAGGATAGATCCTGGTTCTATTTCTTGTCAGCTGTGCTCTTGGGCAAATCTACTTAACTTTTTTTGCATCTCTGTTTTGTCTTTTGCCATGTGGGGATAATAATACATTTATTGCAGGACTGATCTGAGGATTAGAGTATGTATGTGAGCACCTAGCACACTTCCTAAAGCATGATCTACTCTCAATAAATATTACCTAACATCATTATACCCTCTTCTCTTCCTTCTGCAGAGTGTAAAGCTGGGGATCCTGACAGTTTGAAACATCTTTGAGTTGAGAATTCTCTGTGGATTTTGAATCTGGAGTGCAAATATGGGAAGCCTTCATGACTTTGTTTTTCTAACTTGCAGCCATGTGCCACTCTGTCCAATTCAGGCTGGGCACCTAGGTATGCCAAAGAGAAACACTGCAACCGTATTGGGAAAAATTAATTTGCAGCACAAAAGCAGAAAATCTCTGTTACAATCTACGTCTTTGTTCTCCTCTGTTGTCAGTTATTAGGGGATTTCCTGAAGCTAAGAAATTCATGCCTTTGTATTTCTGAAAAAACAAACAAAAAAGGAAATATAAAGAATGCACGATTAATATAGGAAAATCCACTAAATAGAGAAATCTTTAGTGAATAGTAGGGGTAGGAAAAATTTGGAGGTCAAAGTTTTGGGGATCCAACTGGTAACACTGCATAGCTTCTTAAAGGTTTACAATTAGGTAAAGAGATAGTAGTTACCAAATAATTGTTTGACTGGACCACATTCACGAGATGAAAGTGGGTATAGTATTTGGCGGTAGTTGTTAATAAAGAGTAAGAGAACAGGGTATTTTTTCTTCAGGTTCAATCATGAAGTAGGTACAGTTCATGATAGATGAGTCATTTTTTATTCCACTAGAAAATTCTACTATATAGTACCAAAAATATTTTCATAACCAAGAAGATACTAAAAGAATACATTTTAATTAAAGTGTGCTTTTCTCCTCTTTGTATATCATGTCCATTGCATGTATCACCTGATTCACCTTTTCACAGAAGCTAATTCTTGTTGCATTAACATGGGATCATGACTGTGGTGGTTTTCTTTTGTTTTTCTTTTTTTCTTCTTTTTCTTTCTTTTTTTGCTCGAGAAGTTACTTGTATTTCAAATCTCCAACATATTTTTGATGAAACTCAAATCAGAAATTGGATTAGGAATTTCTAGAATCAGAAATCAAATTAGGTTAGGTCCTTGGCTGAAGGAGCAGAAGGATGAACCTCTCCAGAATATCTGTACTCCCATAATATGCTGAAATAAAAAAATATATATACTTAAAAAAAAAAATAAAATAAAATAAATAACATCTTAAAAAAAAAAAAAAAGGCTATAGGAGGAGGGGATGGATTTGGCTGACTGGGTCACATCATAGGGTTTACGTTCACCAAAGGAGATGACAATCAATATGAATTTCCAAGAGTAGATAGATTAGGTTGCCTGGGGACTGGGCATTCTTTCCTGTCACAGCCACATGAGGTAAAGCAGGAGAGGAAGTGGGTGGGTAGCATCAACTTTCCTTCAATTCACCCTCCACTTACCTTCCCTCTTATACTGCTGCAATTCCCTCGACTAGCAAGTCTAACCTGCTTGAGTTTCTGTGCTTTTGTTTTGAGGCTCACCTTTCAGAGCCTACCCTGAAACAATGACAGAGAGGGCGTCTACTCAGAAGAGAGAAAAAAATCACTTGTGATTCTCAAGAGGCTTGTTTGTCCAAGTCTACAAGGCTGAGGAAGCGCTTGCCTCAGAAACACTCTGCTGTAGCCAAGGGGTGTGAAATGTGACTCATAACAGCACTTGAACTCTGGCTCGCCCTGCACGCTGCCAATGCGTTCGTGAAAAGAGGGAAGCACGCGGAGTGGCCGCAGCCATGCCTCCAGCGCCAGAACCCGATCCTGCCGCCTTACAAATCACTTTGGCATTATCAGCTGCTTGCCTGGGCAACTCCACTTCTCTGGAGCGTGTGCTTTAGGAATGTGGTCTTTGTGGGAAACAAAATGGGAAGTGATGGGTGAAGGTGAGGTAGAGAAAGATGCAGGAAATAATCATGGACCAGCTTAACTGGCAAGCAGAGAGAAGTTTTTCCCTCGAAAGTTGTCGTGTGTATTATTAACGAATAGCTCTTAGGAAAGTAAGCTCTTCTTTGGGATCCTTTCCTGCCCCCCAACCTTGGTGTCCTCATTTTTCTTTGTAGCTTGCCCTGGTGTCGATTGTTTGCCACCAGAGATGATTTTAATAAAACTTGTTCAATCACTTGCCTCAAAGCCCTTTCAAATGACAGAGGCTTCTCTCCTCTGTGGATCTCTGACAAGCTTGGTTGTTCCCTCACCCCACCCTGGCTAGTGACTTCTTGCACCCTGTGTTAGGACTCATAACTTCTCATAAATTTATCCCGAGAAATAAACTTATAAGGAGTATTTGAACGTCAACCATAGATTCTACAAATGTTTTAATGAATGTTTCAAACATGTTTTACAAATAATAAAAGCACACACCATTTTGAAAATTGCACCTATAATCCACTGTATCCTCTCGGAATATGTCCAGAAAAGTTTTATCTTTTCTTTTTGACAAAAATCATCTCTTCTACCTTTTGATGGCAACTGGGAGAAAAGGTATATGTGAAATGGACAAGTTCCACAAATAATTCTTCAGGGAGATAATGCAACTCACTTTATTTTACAAAGATGAAAACCAAAAGATTCTATCCTTTTACTAATACGAAAGAGAGAGTGCTATGTATAGAGGGGGTATAAGTGAACGAATGAAAGAATGAATGAGTTGATTTGAAGGAAACAGCTTGACCTACTGCATAGCTTGATTTAAGTTAATACTTTGAAGTTGCTTTAAAATTTCTCAAGTAAGTCCAGGGTCCTGGTTGACAGTACAAAGTACCAAAGTATTCTGGTGGCCCACAATCATTAGTATCATTTCTAAACTCTTTATTACATGCTGTTGCCAGGAGAGAAACTTACATGATCAGGGTAACTTCTATAATATCTCCTATGTGAGCTGAGGTCATGAGATGATTACTCTAGGAGCCTTATGGCCTCGGAGAAGGCTTCATGTGCTTCTCACAAATATGAAAGAATATTAAAGAATGTATCAACAAACAAAGACTGGTTTAAAGGTGTAAAAAAAAAAGACTGTATTCAGCCAAGTTATTTAGAAAATAGCTTACCACATTTAGATGTATATATAGTTTGCGAGCAATTGTTTGTAAAATAAACAAACAGTGTTTTGCACTTTGTTTTTCCCACAACCAGTGTGTGTTTGTAGACACAACTGAAATGCCTGCATATGTGGCTCTCTGAGAAGGGAGTCAGTGGCTGACTTTGAGAGGGTTTTAAGTGTTTATTGCTATGATGATAGACTGGCACACTTGAAGCAGTGGTTTACTAAAGAGACCCTAGTGGCTGAACATGCTGTGTGGAGCACAGCTGATCCATTCACTCTGACCAGCTTCACAGCCCATAAAGACTGTGACCCGGCTGAACTGTCTGGAATCACGGACAACTATTCCCGAAATGACAAAAGTGATGGAGGAACCCACTAAGTAGAGATTCAGACTCTCATATCTCTCTTTCTCCTTTCTCGTGTTCTCTCTTTCTCACTCAGACAAAAACTTATTCCATGTGTTATAAGGAATGACGCATAAGGAATGACAGTCCTTAAAGTTTAAGTCTAGTGATTTTCAGATTCATTTTAGCAGCAGAAAAATTATTCCCAGATGGATTCTCAGTCAGGATCCCTAAATATGAAAGAAATAGAAGTTTAGCTCTGGTCGAAATGAGATTTGGCCACCTTAGTCTCCTCCTATCCCCTGCCCGATCCCTTCTTTCCATCTCCAGGTCTCTGAGGCACTTTCTGGAACTTGCATCTAAGAGAACATCTCTGTTTGGCTTTAAAAGGAAATGGCCACTAATCTTCTGCAGTCAGTCACTTTATAGGCACACGCTTGAGTTTTTCAATGAATAAGCTTAGAGGATGTTTTAGTTTTTGTGGCAAGTGGGAGGGTTTGACCTCTTTCTCGTTTGGACTCTGGAGATATTTTTACATGGCACAAACTTTATTTCGTGTGTCTTTTTGAAGCACATAAACCATCAATTATAAATAAAACTCTCAAGTCATATTTTCAGTTAATTTTTTTTTTGTCTATATATATATTAAAAAATTCTAAAACGATTCTCAAAAACAAAACCTGCCTGGTGTAGGGGAATCAACATGGGCTTCGTGAAAGTGGGCAAGTGGCTTCCCACCTTTGACTTTCAGTTTCCCCATCCATAAAGTGGGAACATCATCTGCGGAGGCTGAATAATACCACCTTCCCAAACATGTCCACATCCTAATCCTAGAACCTGTGAATACATTACCTTATATGGAAGGGACTTTGCAAATATGATTAAGAAATCTTGAGATAGGGAGATTGTTTTGTGGGCCCGAAATGTAATCACATGTATCCTTATAAGAGAGAGAGGTAGAGGGAGATGTTTGATTACAGAAGAGAATTCAATGTGATTGGAGTGTTGTGGCTACAAGCCCAAGAATGCCAAGAACCATTAGAAGCTGGAAGAGACAAGGGACATATTCTCCCCTAGAGCCTCCGGGAGGAACCAGCCCTGCCAACACCTTGATTTTTAGCTCAACAGGTCTCATTTTGGACTTTTGGCCTCTACAACTGTAAGATAAAAATAATTCTGTTCTAAGCCACTAAGTTTGCAATTTATTATAGCAGCAACGGGAAAATAATACAACATTTATCACGCATGATTTTCGTGAGTACTATAATGAAGTCACATAATCACATGTGCAAAATGTCAGTGTACACAGTAGATTTTAGCAAATAAAATCTGTTCATTCTTCCTTCTGCATGAAACATATGTAACTTGAAAAATAAAGTTTGTGAGTAAAATCAATGGGTGCCTATAGAAAGGAAGATTTAACTGCTCGATGGTTTTCCAAAAGATGACAAGGCACTAATTACTATACAAGCAAGCCTTTAGATTTCTAGGGGAGAGACCATTATTATGGAGACCTGGTTTTGTTAAGTTCATGTGCCAAGAACTCTTTTCCTCATTGGTATTTTGGTGCCTGTTTTCTTGAATGCCATTATGCAACCTACTGGATTACAGAGGGTTTACTGTACATAACTTGCTACAGTGGATTTACTTCCCTAATTATGTTTGGCAGAGGCTAATTTTTATATGAATTTGAATTTTTGATTGATGAAGGCAGGAGAGGGGGAAGCCAGCCCATGCTTTCCCACAACTCATGAAGTTCTCACAGGTGGTGCCTTAAGAACTGACCGCATATGTTTTGAGTTTGAAATGGAAAGACTATATTTTCAAACACGTGTATGTGGGTAACACAGGTGAGTCCTCATTATGTAGTTTTAAATGTGAAATCATATGAGAAGAGGCTAACATTTGAATGATGTTAATGTTCTCTGTTTGGCAAAGCGAAAATATTGTGGGAGAAAATTAGCTATTGGAATAAATTATGATATTCTCCATTATAAAGTGGGTGGCATGTAATCATCTCTCTTGATTCCCTGAGATTGTTCAACCTTCAAGATATCTATTTATGATTATATGGTTTTCCAGTCATCTGTACTGAAATCCTGTAAAACGGAGGTGTAGAGCTACTGGTTCTTAATGTGTGGGTTTATTCCCTCAACAGGTATTTGTAATAGCAATCAGGCCATTCTTCACTGAGAAATAGCTTCAATATTCACTTTATGGATAGATCTGTTTTCCTACACCTATAAATATTGCAAAGGGGATATTCTTTCATCTTTACAATGTCTTATTCAGTTTAAAGGAACTCTACATAAAACACCAGTAAAGGGAGCAAAGTTTGGATGATAAACATTCTTCATCTCTTTTACAAAATTTGTTATCCTAGTGTTTGTTTAAAACAACTTAAATAATCATTTCTTTCCAAGATTAAACAGTGTTGAACATTCCGTCTTGCTTCCTCACATGGGCATAATGAGGGCAGAGGAGAGCACTAAGAGAGATTATAAGTGGTTATGTTTTCCTGAGTGAAGGCATTTTTCTTCCTTTTTCTTTGGTGACACTCAGAAAAAGGGCTCTCCTTATCCTTTCAAATGCAGTTTCTTTTGTAAAGAGAAATGGTCAGTTAAAATCTGGCCATTGTTCTGTTCTTAGCAGAGCCAGAAAATGAGTGTGTAGGTTGAGGGATAAATGAATACAAGGTCTTTAGGGGTTGTTTGAAACAACACTGAACAACACATTGCCTTTCTTGGTTTAACTCTTAATTAACTAACTAAACAAATGTTGGGGGAAGAATTTTTAGAAAGAAAGTTTTTGAAACAGTGAAGGTATGATTCCATTGTCTTTGAGAGTTCAAAGGCCACTAGTCTCATGATAAGTGTAAAAAGTGAATCTTGAAATATCTACAAGACCACTTTTTTTTCTTTTATATTCCAAAATTTAGGAGAAACATTCAAAACAGTTCCTAATGGTCTCTCACTCCCAGTCCCAGCAGAGGTCACTTCCTCAGTGTGTGTCCAGGGACTCCAACTCTGTCACTTATGTCTTCTTTTCTTTGCACAGCTTGGGGAAGCCAAGTGACACTGAACAAATTATGAGCAATATTTAAGCTTTTAAAACATTCCCCTTGTGGGGCTCAGAAAACGATACCCCGAAGGATGGTGCTTTGGCATGCTGCGTATTTTGAACTGAAGGGGATTGGGAGGCCCCAGAAGCAGGATCAGAAGCAAAGTCTCTCTCTGACGTTCTGCTGCAGTCCTGTCCCCCACCCCTCTTTCTCCTTTTAATCAAGTCATCAAAACCAAAATTCCTTTCCCAAGGTGGGCCATAGAAACTATTAATAGAGCCCCTCTCCTCTAAGAGCCCCTCTCCTCAAAGCAAGCCATAAAATCTGGAAAGGTCACTCCCTTCCTCCTTTTTCCTTGAAGACCCTCATTTTAGAAGGGTCCTGCCCCGTACTCAGGAGGAAGGATTGCTACACTAAGAGGCCAAGAAGAGTCTGAACAGACAGGCCTTGCTGGGTTTCCCTCTCAGTCTATTACCATTAGATCATACCCTTTTATCTAATCACGTTTCTACCTGGCTGGCCGTTCTTCACCGAACCTAAGCCTAAAAACAGTTTCCCTAGGTCTTTGAGTCTTCATTTCTGAAGGCTCCCATGTGACTTAAAACTTTGAGTAAATAAATTTGTTATGCTTTTCTCTTGTTAACCCATCTTTTGTTATAGGAGCATCGGCCATGATCCTTAGGGGTGAGGATCACACCTTTTCCATCCTTGCGCCCTTGAACTTCTATGATAGAATTAAAGTAAAAGCAAAGATTTTTATTTGTAAATTTAAAAAATAAAAAAAAACTATTTAGAGAAATTTTATATGTTGTGTGAATTATTTTTCAAATTAATTTTGTCTTAGATTATTCAATTATTTTTGAATTGCTGACACATATTCAAAAGACATATTCAAACACAATTCAAAAGATACTGGAAAGTAAATCTAAATTTTGCTCCTGTTCTCCTCCAGCCACCTTGGTTCCCAGAAGTAAATATCTTTACCTTTTCTTGGTGTAACCTTCCAGAGTCATTTGATCCACATACAAACACTCTCATAAATTACAATAAATCTTAAATTCTATTTTATATCTTTTTTCACTTAAGAATTTATCTTATTCTAGTCAGTACATATATAGAGCTATCTAATTATTTTTAAAGCTGTATAATATTTCATTATAAAGAAGTATAGCCATTCTTCGGTATTCTTGGGATATTGGTTCCAGGACCCCGGGAATACCAAAATCCGTGGACGTTCAAGTCTCTGATATAAAATGATGCAGTATTTGCATACAACCTATGCACATCCTCCTGGGTACTTTAACCATCTCTAAATTATTTTGAATACCTAATACAAATACAATGTAAATGCTATGTAAATAGTTGTTATACTGTGTTTTTTATTTGTATTATTATTTTATTGTTGTATTATTATATATATATATTTTCACATATTTTTGATCTGTGGTTGATTAATTCTGTGGATGCAGAACCAGTGGATATAGACGACTGACTACTGTATCATGATTTATTTAACAAGTTCCCTATAGACTCACCTCTAGTTATTTATAATGCTTGATATTGCAAGCAATTTTGCAATGACCTTGCAAAATACATTATCTTAGTCACATGACAGCGCATTAACAAAAGAAATACCTAGATATGTATTTGCTAGGGTAAAAGGAATTTATAATTTCAGTTCTGATAGATCATGACAGATTACCATCCACAGAGATTATATCAGTCTTTGACATATGAGAATGTCTGTCTCATATACCCTCACCAATACTGTTTTACCAAACTATTTGATATTTGACCATACTGAAAAATTATATCTTGGAAGTTCTCCCTTTATGAGTGAGGTTAAGCATTGCTTCATGTCTTTGAGTCATTTATATTTCATTTCTTGTTACCTATCTTTTTTTTCTTAAGAGATGGGGTCTTGCTCTATTGTCCAGGCTGGAGTACAGTGGTATGATCATAGCTTATGGCATCCTTGAACTCCTGGGCCCAAGTAATCTTATAGCCTCAGCTTCCTGAGTAGCTGGGACTATAGGCATGTGCCACTGCACCTGGCTAATTTATTTTTTATTTTTATTTTTATTTGTTAGAGATGAAGTCTCACTATGTTGCCCAGGCTGGTCTTGAACTCCTGGCCTTAAATAATCCTCCCACCTCAACCTCCCCAGTCACTGGGATTACAGGCATGAGCTGTGCCTGGCTATGATGCTTTTATATACATTTTTCTATTGAGTTGTTAGTCTTATTGATTTGCAGGTGTTCTTTACATATTAAGGACATTAGACCTTTGCAATATGAGTTGAAATATTTGCACCACTTTTTCATTTGTCTTTTTAAAAACTTTTGATTTTTTACTGATATTCATGATTTTCTTTTGACTTTATTTTTGATATTTTTTGCCATGTAGAAACTTCTGAGTTTTATATAGTTAAATGTATCACTTTTATTGGTTCAGGGTTTTGTGTATACTTAGAAATGCTGCCCATTTTGATATTGTTGAAAATAGTTTTTTATGTTTTTTTCTGAGACCCTTTTTCATTTTTCATTATAATATTGGATATCTATAATTTAAATCATTATAAAGAGGAACAACTTTTAGATAGTTCCATACCTGTGATTTTCTCTATAAGTTATGTTGCTCTTTATTCATTACTGTATTGTTTAATTTGCCTTTTTCAAACTTTAGACTCCATATTTCTTAATATATCTTCAGAAATATCTATTCTCATTTATGCTTCTTCTAACTTAGTTTTCTTTTATGTGATTATTTTGCCTTTTCTACTTCTTGAGCTCTGCCTACTCACGTTTTATTCTTTTGCTATCTAGATATCTTCTCCAATTTTTAGTACATGTTCTTTATGTTTTTGTGTACAGTTTTTAAAAAAATTTCTGTTGCTCTGTTCAGTCAAAATTTTCATGTATTCATAGCAGTGTCTCCATAGTGTGTTTTATTCATTTGTTATTTATTTTTCCCAGTACATTTATTTTTATATTACAAGAAATTTTTTCACTTTTTTTCTTGTAGTAGATTTGTATAATTTCCATGCTTATTCATTTTTGGCTATTATTTATTTTTTATTAAGGTGTGTTTACTGGATGTTCATGTGGTGGGAGGAATAAAGATCATGTTCCAGGCTATAAGAGTCCCATTTAAAGAAGTGTGGTGTTTTGAGAGTGAGCAATTTCTTTTAGTATTTACTTTTCTTAACCACATCTGACAGTGAAGAACTACTCACAATGGCAAGTTTTTCTTCTTCACTAGCTTCATAAACAAACTTTATTTTCCCATAAATATGCCTGGCCAATGTGTTACTTGAGACTTAGTACTACTTTTGCTCTAGGAAAGTTATTGTCATCTTATTGTTCCAGACAAGGGACTTTTGGTTTATCTCTCAATTTAGAAAAATTATTTTGAAGGACTGTTTATTGAGGGTATCTCTGAGACTTGCAACCATAGGCATCTTCTTCCTATGGCATCCCTCTTGGACCTTCAATGCAGTTGTTAGCCCTTGCTTGAATTCATGATTCTGGGTTACAGATGCTGTGATGGTTAATTTTATCTGTCAACTTGACTGGGCAACGAGATGCCCAGATATTGGGTTAAACATTCATTCTGGGTGTTTCTGGACCAGATTAACATTTGAATTGATAAACTGAGTAAAGCAGATTGCCTTTCTCAATATGCATGGGCCTCATCCACTCCATGGAAGGACTGAATAGAAAAAAATACTAAGAAAGAATTTTTTCTCTCTTCCTTGACTGTCTTTGTGCTTGGATATTGATCTTCTGCCTTTGAACTCTGCCTCTAACTGGAACTTACACCATGGGCTGTCCTGGTCCTCAGGCCTTCGGACTCACTCTGGAGCTATACCATTGGCTGCCCTGACTCTCCAGCTTGATGACTGCAAATCTCAGGACTTCTTAGCCTCCATAATCATGTGATCCAGTCAATTCCTTCTGGTAAATTTATATCTATATCTATAGATAGCTTGGTTCTGTTTCCTTGGAGAATCCAGACTAATACAGATGCTTCCAAAGTTTGTCAAGGAGGAGTTTGAGTTTCTGTTTCTCAGTTTTCTTGTTACTATTGGATGATTTTGAAGAGGAGAAAGATAAAGCCACCATTTTACTCAGGTATTTTAAAATTGACATCAAAGATCATGTTCTAGGCTACAAGAAACTCTTTTAAAGATACATGGTTGTGAGTGTAATTTTTTTCAGCCTGTGGGTACCTCAAAGACCATAAAAATGCACCAACTATTATGTTATAGCCCAAGGATTAGTATATATAGAACTTACATCAAAGATGATCTGAAAGTCACTGCCACCAAGTCTAGCTTTCTGACACCCGAGTGATTTCTCCTAATAATTTATTAGAACAACCACTAGCCAATACTCTTCTTACAAACCAACATAGTATCTTTATTCTTGTTCTTATAACATAGACATCCACTCCTTATCTTCACCCCTACCTCTTCATCCTGCGAGGGAAGGGAAATTTAATATTTACAGACTACCTGTTACATTTTAGCTTAGGTGATTTTGAAGCAAGCTAATGTTTACTCACCAAACCATTAATTGCACCCTAAGAATCTGGTATCTTAAAGAGAAACAGTGAAACCAGGTAAACCATTTTGACAAGACTGTCAAAATTTACTTTGAACAGTGATAAAAATTCGTATATATAAAGGAATGAAGAAACATGCTTTTATACCCACAATTTTGAAGGAATTATAGGAGTGGGTGTAAGTAATTGAACATAAATTCTTGATAGCTGCATACACTGAAGCCAGTCTAGAAGTAAGCTAACAAAAACTTGTCTGTTCTTCATGTACTGGGAGATTCTTAAGATGCGACAGTGTGGTGGCAGTTCTGTCAGGAGGAGGAAGGAATGGATGACTATAGATTCCTCGCCAAGTGTCTAAAAACAGTGCTCAGAATTCCACCCATCAACCTGAGGAGATGAATAACTGAAATCACATTATACCTATATTTTCTGAAGTGAAAACTGTCAACATTGCTGTCACTGACAATGTTCTGACTGAGCTGGAAGGAGATTTTTGGCAGTTCACAATCTGTTAGCTCGTATTTCCACAGCTCTGGGGAAATGGCCTCAATACTTCAAAACCCAATACTTGGATTGTCAGGGAGAAATCAGGGTCAGAAGTAGAGTCATTGATCCAGTACTTTCAAAGTTCCAGAAGAAAGAAACAGTACATGGTGTCAACAGATCTGATCGAGATAAAGGCAGGCGGAGTATGTTCCGTGTTCATTTATTTGATGTCTATTTATTAAATGCTATTCCATGCACTATTCCAGGTGCCACAAACATAACAGTAAGCAAGCAATTCCCCTATCCTTAAGAAACTTACATCCCTGTTTTGGCTACTTATGTGGGGATGGGGATGGGGAGATGATATGGACATACAGTGCACAAGTAGAGAAATAAACGACAATAAAACGGATGTGGCATAGAAGGTCATTAGTGGGATGATGGTTCTTTAGAAAGGGTAGTAGCAATGTCCCCTCCGAGGAGGTGGCATTTGAGGTCTGACACAGGTCATTATATAAGTTGTGTGTACAAGTCTTTTTATAGATTGTAGTTGATCTTATCATAGTGAATCAGCCAGCGATGGGCCAGAGAGCTAAAGCAGGATATTTTATTTGAGGAATTGAGAGTTAAAGCAGTCATTTGTTTGATCTCACTTTTGGTTTTATGCATGTTTTATACATGTACATAGAGAATTTGATGACTATGTTTTAATATGAACACAGAATTTTGTGGACACATCTTTTTATATGTAGTGATTATATTTTTTACATAGAAAATTTAGTGTCCAAGTTTTATACTTGTACATAGAGACTGACTATTTTTCTATGTGTCTCCACCTAATGTGTAAAACATTCGCAAAACTAAAAATCTTGGGTACTTGACAAAGCACGGACACATGTATTGTCTCATTAAATCCTCACAACACAATGTCCAAGGATAGCTTTTATTATTATTTTTGTTTCATAGAAAGAAAACTTAGGCACAGACAGGCAAGTTAAACCAGCCCCAGAGGTGGGATAAGGATGCATACAAATCATTTGACTTTAAATTTGGCCTTCTTTTCACCAAACATGCAGCTTTGTGTGGATACTACTTAAGTATTTTGGGAGAGGAACCCTGAATTAAAACATATTCAAGTTATGTATAAAGAGTTACATAATGTGTACATGTAATACTAAAATAATAAAAAACTAAATGTTAGAAAATTTGGATTCTGATTTAGCTACAAATTTATTTTTTAATAAATTTGTAATGGGGCTTGACTTTAGCTAGATAATACCTTTACTTGATAAACTTTAGCAAAATATTGCTGAGATCTTTATTCTTAGGTTTGCAGTCTAAATGAATAAATAATCTGCCTTAGTACTAATATTGTGCAAAATATTACTTACTAAATTGCCAGCACATTTAAAATACAATCCATTTTGTAATTTTTTTTCTTTTTCCAAGGACTCAAAATGCCTCAGGAACTTTTCCTAACACATTCTCCAAGTAACATACTTTTGGGCTGAGATTAAGCATAGCACATTTATTAAAACGTGTTCTCTTTTATTGTCTGTAGGTAGGGCTGCTGTTAGGTACAGTGATGAAGTCTCTTGGGTTTAAATTCTTTTTCCCTTGAGTGGCTTTTTTGTCCTTACACTTTCACAAATTTATTGAGCTGGTGCTTTCTCTGCTCTGCCTGACTTATCAAAACATATTCTTAGGAAAGAATCTGACATTCATTAATCTTAAGATAAAAGTGACTGATAACAGCTTAAAATATTTATTCCCCAATGGACATTTATATTTTAATAAAGATCAAAAAACAAACTCAAACAATAGAATTGGAGAATAGTAGAAACCTCTTGGAAATTATGAAAGGCAGTTTTATAATCTACTTACTTTTAAGGCCAGCTGCTTCTGAGCAATTGAAAATAAGACTCTGTAATCTGTCGGAGAAAGTTAACTACTCTATCTTTTAATTTTGAACAAAATAAAATGTATGTCTGCTAGATTTTCTCACAGCATTAACTTTCTTCTCTACCTCATGACCATGCAAGTTCTGACATGCACTGAAGTAATTAAATGCCATGAAGCATCCTCAAATTTTGTTCGTGCTCAGCCAAATTCATATCTTCTTCCACACCTCTTAGTAGGTGTGGAGCCAGAGCCTGAAGGAAGATTGCACACATTAGTCCCTCCAAAAATGATGAGCTAGTCACCATCAAAGTAACATTCTTTCCTGTGTGGGGCAATCTCCATAGTCAGTCTGTGTGGGGCCTTCTCCTTGAAGATTTTATCCTTGGTTGGTTGTGATCTTTGGTTAAAATAAACATCAAAGGAAACCTTGGAATAAAAGGATGAATAATAACAAGAAACACATTGTTGAGCATTTTGTTACTACTATCTCATATAATCCTCACAATGAACTACAAGGCTGATGCCGTTATGCCGACAGTAGCCCCCTCATCCACAGAGGATACATTCCAAAACTCCCAGAGGACACCTGAAACGCTGGGTAGTAGTAAACCCTATATATACACTGTTTTTTCCTATACACATATACCTATGAAAAAGAGATCAACAATAATCACTAATAATAAAATAGAACAATTAATTATAACAATATATTGCAATAAAAGCTCTGCAAATGTGATCTCTCTCTCTCTTAAAATATCTTATTTTATCCTTTTTCTCTTGCTAATGTGAGATGTGAGATGATAAAATACCTATGTGATGAGATGAAGTGAGGCAAATGATGTAGGCTTTAGGCTACAAGTGATGTGGCGTTAGGCTATTATTGACCTGGTAATATGTCAGAAGAAGGACCATCCGTGTCAGGTGATCCTGGATCATCGAGCCATGAGGATGTCAATGGTCAGGTGTCAAAAGCAGACCATGAAGAGGACTAAAGGGCAGATACACTGAACACAGGAATGATGGACATCCCAGGCAAGACAGAGTGGGACAGTGCAAGATTTCATCATGATACTCAAGAACGGCATGGAATTTTAAACTTACAGATTGTTTGTTTCTGAAATTTTTTATTTAATATTTTTTGGGTCATGGTTGACCACAGGAAACTGTGGAAAGTGAAACCAAAGATAAGGGGGACTATTGTATCCCCATTTTATATGGAGAAATGGAGGCACAGGGTAGTTATGTGACTTTTCCCAGATCAGATAGTCATCAGAGTGGCTGACTCCCAAGTCCATTTCCTTAGCATCTTCACATGTGCTGAAGATGTGAGCATCGGTAGAAGGAGGTAGGAATATTTTTACAGGTGTTCCCAAGTGGGTTCTTGCTCCTTAGACCCCAGATAAGGCATTTTATTCTTGCTGCTTCTTTAAAGTAATTTCTTAATAAAGATAGTACCCTGAAGATGAAGATGAGGACAAAAATGATGATTAGTAGTGATTCTTTTTCCCCTGCCCCTTACCTTGTGTTTCGTTAGCATTTTTCTCATATTTTAAAATGAGCACTTATCCTGGTACAGATTCACTTACCACTAGTCTGTGAATTCCTTGAGAGAAAGGGCCATAATTTTATTTCCTTGTTTTCTTCTTTCCTTTTCCCTCTTGTTTTTTTTTCCCTTTATTTTTACCTTTATCATTTTCTTCCATTTTTCCTTACTTTCTTATACTATGGAGGCTTATAAAAATCTATGGTGGGCACACAACTCTAGAACCAATGGGTTTTTAGTGGCATTCTTGGACTCAAAACTCACTGGTTTATACTGCACTCTTTTGTTCTTTTTGTCCCTCTAAAACGTCCCTTGGGTAATGTTTTTCATGGTGGTTGATAGGCTACCTACTCACCTCTCCTGTTGACTTTTGCCTTGAATATTTTAGAGCATTTTACTATGATTATAGTATCATTTGATAAAATTGAAATTGTTTTTCTTATATTTGATATGTAAGATCTGTGTAATTTAATGTTTATTAAAGCTTAATATTGTAGAAGAACATGAGTCTGACAATATTCCTGGTGCCAAGTCTTTGAGCAAATTTTGACCCTGAAGGGAGGTTTCAGCTTTTTTCAACTGTGCCACATGGGATGTTTAGAGGTGTAACACACTGTCACATCAAGATTTTGATAGAAAGTTCAGAGAAGTAAGTCAAAACTTGCTAGCACTGCATTTCAAATAGCTTCGCACAAAGATTCTTGCATAGCTAAGGGGGATATTTTCAATGACTTCCTAGTCCTGGCCACTATTTCAATCTCATTCCAGAAAATTCAGATGTAGGTGAGGAAGATTGATGTTACTATAGGAATGACTTTGAATGTTTTCTAATTAATAACAAATGAGTTAACTATTGATAAGTTCTGGTGTTTTCATGCTTCTGATAAGAAGAAACATCACTCCACAGTCCTTCCCTCCCCTAAACCAACCCATTGAAACTCATCCACATGTCTGTCACACACTGGGCTGTGTTAAGTACGTCTGCCTTAAATCATGGATACATAATACTTCTGTTTGCAGATACCTCATCTGACCTTTTTTGCAAAAGGACCGGGATTGAGGAGGCAGTTAAAAACACCATCCTCTAGGCCGGGTGGGGTGGCTCATGCCTGTAATCCTAGAACTCTGGGAGGCCGAGGCAGGCAGATGGCTCTAGGTCAGGAGTTCGAAACCAGCCTGAGCAAGAACGAGACCTCGTCTCTACCAAAAATAGAAAAAATTAGCCGGACATGGTAGCACATGCCTGCAGTCCCAGCTACTCGGGAAGCTGAGGCAGGAGGATCCCTTGAGCCCAGGAGTTTGAGGTTGCTGTGAGCCAGTCTGACACCATGGCACTCTAGCCCCTGGAAACGGAGTGAGACTCTGTCTCAAAAAATAAAAAAATTAAAAAAAATTAAAAACACCATCCTTGTATTCTTTGAGGCATTAAGCCTATAACGCTTACTTTGTGTTCTCTTTCCATAAAAGTAATTACATCTATTGCAGATGAAGTTAATATGTGGCAGACTTCATGACAAATGGGACTTCTTGGTCATTTTCCTGTGAACATAAATAACCCCCTTTCCTCCGATCCCATCCTTGTTGGACTACAAAACCTACGCTGTTTTCACGGCTCGATGCCGCTTTCTCGATTCCGTTTGCACTTGCCGAGGAGGTTTATCAGCCTTTTTCTTCAAATTGCGTTATAATGGTGGGGTTGCAAAGGGGCCCTAGAGCTGTGGGGTGGGGATTTGTGGAAGTAAAACGCCTGCTTTGCCCTCCACCTCTGTTGGGGACTGTGCGTGCAGCTTCTCTCAGTGACAGTCCTTCTCTCCAACCAGGACGCTGAGCAGGTCGATTCCTCCCTCTCCTTCGTCTTAATCAAACAGTGAATCAAATGGGGGATGTTAATGTAAACAAGGTCGTCCTATTTCATTTCAGCACTGGAGGTGTCTCTTGGCAACGCAGGGGCCCTGCGCCCTGATGGACTGAAAAACCAATGTTTATAAACCATTTTTTCCTCTAGACTTGCATAATGGAGCAGAGATTTTCTCTTATCAGTTCACAAAGTAGATAGTCCTTTCCCTTCTTTGGCCTTTTGAATGATTTGCATTTAGGAATGCAAATTTCCTCTAGGACCACGACTAGAAACCAACAAAATTTTGCCGTTCCCTCCCTCCCCCCTTCCCTCCCTCCCTCCTTCCTTCCTTCCCTCCCTCCCTCCTTCCTTCCTTCCCTTCCCTCCCTCCCTCCTTCCTTTCCCTCCCTCCCTCCCTCCCTCCCTCCCTCCCTCCTTCCTTCCTTCCTTCCTTCCTTCCTTCCTTCCTTCCTTCCTTCCTTCCTCTCTATCTCTCTTTCCTTCTCTCTTTCTTTTTTTCTGTCAGGAGTGAAATCCTTCCTTCACGTGAAATATTAATATGTGAAGCATTAACATTAGTTGATGAAAAATGAACTGTTGTAATTGGAGCTGAGCTGGTGGCGGAGGCTGGAATCTATCCACTAGAAATGCTTGTCCCATCCTGTCCCACCCCCTTCCCTTTGAGCCCTCTGTGTGGATGTTCCCTGGTTCCCTGGTTCCCAGTGTCAGGAATGAGTATGGGTACCGAGTACAGCCAATGACACAATGATCACAAACACAGAGCAATTTTATACAGTTTATCATATAAAAGAAAGTATAAAAGTACAGAAGGAAGCTCCACAATGCGAAAATACGTTCCAGAGAGAGTGGAACGAGTCAGTCTCCAGGAGTGGAGAAAGATGCTGTGGGCTGAGCACCTGTTGTCTTTTTTAAGCCCACTAGATTGTCCCGCCTGTCCCCTGACAGGATTGGTTGCCATTTCCTGCCTTTGGGGGTGATTGACAAGTTGGTATTATATAAAGGATCATGTGACAGGTTACATAACAGGGTAGGTTATATAATAGTTTCCCTTTCTGCACATGGGTCTTTTCCAGAATTCTCCATGAAGCTCCACCCATATTATGCTAATTAGATGGTAATGAGCTCTAAGTTCGTTAAATGTTACTAGGAACTTTTTACTAGGTATGTTCCTACCAGGGAAGAGTTCCTAGCCACAGTTTGGTTCCTAGCAACAATTCAGTTCCCATTCTCTGCCCTTAGCCACCTCCTTGCCACCTTTTTAATCCTCCACCAGACCTAGCATTCCCATTGATCCCCAATACATCCATATTTGAACCCTGTGACTCAGTGGATGGTGGCTTTAGAACCATTCTTCTCATCTTTTCTGGCTATTTTTATAGGATGGACAACATTTTCATACTGTCAGCATTCTCTTTGCACTTACCCTCTGCCCCATCTTCCTCTTGGCAGCTTCTGCAGACACCTGCTTACCTTTAAAATGTAAATACATAAAATGCCTGTAAGTAGGTTTGGGAACAAGATGACTCAGTCTGCTACCAAAGTCTGAGAACTGCTGAAAATGTGTCATTACCTTAAGGTAATTTGATCCAACAACTCCTGAAGACAATGCCCCAAACAAAAGAAATAGATATTTTTTGTCTAACACACATATTTATTATGTGTCAACTATGTGTTTATCACTGTACCAGAGATTCCTGGGACTATAGAGTTGTTTGGCACAGTTACTCTATCCAAGAACCATTTGCCTAAAATTCTTTTATAAAATGGCTAAATTAACAAAGGGAATCTGAAAAATTAAGAAAAGTATGTAAAGAAAAATAACAGTCACACATACTCTTACTAATCAGAAAAATTACTTCTTCTTTCCTCCTAGTCTTATACAAGATAGATTTCTGGTGGTAGAATTTCAAGTGAGATGGCAATTGAAGGAGGCATTGGGGAAAGTGGCCTTACTTAGTGCTTTTAAAATCTAACACCAAGAAGGCTACTTTCTCTCTTAACACACAAGGTGTAATAGCAGTTAACACTCATGAGTCCTTCAAGCCAGTTCTTTGGGCTTCTCTACCAGTTTAGTCAGTTCCATTCAAATAATTTTTATGGCAGCTATTTTTGGGTGTTTTATTAATAACTTGGCCTTCATGAGCTCTCTCTTTAGGTTATACTTTCCATCATAATTGCATGAATTCTATGTATGCTCACAATAGTGTATGTGTATGTCCATGTTTATGCATACATATACTCAGAGTACAGGCAATAAGTCCACCTAAATGATTTCTCAGCCAATGTATTGCCAAAATCAGACAGATTTCCCCAATGACCTTCTTTCCAGTGCTCAAGAAGAAAAGTAGAACATGTATATCTATATATCTCTCTAGATATGCTTTATACATACATTGATGAAATACTGTTTGCACACTTTATGTATGGAATCAATAAATTCTTTAAAATGAATGCCAACTTCTTGCCACAGAAATGAATCAGCTTCTTCAGCCACTGATTCTTTATTAAATTTTGAGGAACTCACTTTACCCTTCTATAGATCAGTTTCGCCTCCTGATTTCAAATGCATTCTAACAACACTGATAATACTAAGTAGAGCTGAGATTTTCCTCATCAAGGGCAAAGCTCTGGGGTAGGAGTGGACTGCACATGTAATTGCAGTCAACATGGAGATTGCATGGAGATTCAACATGGAGATTGATGGCTCAACATGGAGATTTCTAAGAAGCTTTGCTACATGTGCACATCATATCCAGCTCACAGAAATGTAGCATGAATTTGTATTATAGCTACAGACATCCATGAAACAAAAGGAGATGAAGGTCAAGATTAAAATTTAGTTTTCTTCCATTTTCACAGTGGTTTAGGTATCTCTGTATTAAAGGACACACATCCCCATAATCAGTATAACTACATTTGGCCATTTATTCTGCTTTTTTCTGCCTAACTACTACTATTTCTCTTCCTTTTTCCCTTTATCTTTTCCCTCCTCCTCTGCCTTTTTCATCTAGAGGTCTGGGATTGTAGTGAGCTACCTGGATTGTAGTGAGTCCCCTAGGTTTGCTTTTGTTATTGGAATTAAGAATATCTAAATCAATCTTGTCTCAGTCCTTACACTAAAGATACATGTCAGATTTCTTAGCAGCTCTTCTCCTATTCTCAAAGAGAAAGAGGAGGTCCACTGGCAGTTTCATGTCCACACAAGAGTAATCACTAAGGTTAACCCTTACATCTGATTCTTTTCACCGATCTAGAGAGACAATGTTTTTACCATTATTCTCTTCATGGAATCTTGTCCGTACTGTTTCTTTATATGAGTGCTTTCAATTTCCCCAGTCTCCTCCTCCTTCATATTTTTAATAGCAAAGTATCAAATTCCGGTCAACTATTGCCCTTTCAGGTGCAGGTGGAGACTTACATCCATGCAGTGTGAAGGGTAATTTTACTTTGAGACATTTCTTACTTATAGAACCCATCATAGACATTTTTCATCTCTGTATCTCTATTGTCAAGATTAAACCTTATTCACCACCCTGGAAATAGATAAATAATAGAACAGATTTAAAAAAAAAAATCTTTAAAATTCTTTAACTCAATATGGATTGGAAAAATTTGGAGAGGCAGAGATAAGAAACGAAAAGCCCCAAAGGATAATATTTGTGCCTTTTTCAAATTGACAGAACATGTAATTTATATTTACAACACTACTCTGTTCACCATAAACTACTAGATGTTTTCATGAGATGAGCTAAAAAATGTAAAAGCAGAATGAGAGTTCACAAGGTAAATGTACATGTGAAGATTCATTATTGTGTTGATGGTTTAATTATGGTAGGTTACATTTTAGTGAAGGCTCTACCTGGGGATGTGAATGTGGAATTTCTTAGGTGAGTTTTCTATTTACTTCAGTAGGCTGAATGGAAAGTGGGGAGTCTAATCTTTTATGTCTTTCTTCCATAGTTAGCAGATCTTTCCTTCTTCTTATCCAAGGAAGCGCTAAAAGAATGTCGTTCAAGTAATAATGTAGGAGCTGCAGGACTCTGTCTGGGATGGCCACAGCCTGGTTCCACTGAGTCTGTTAAACATCTCTGGGTTTGCAGTCATTCTGTCATCACTCACTGAGACCTGCTATGAGCAATGGCTAGAGTTGGACTTGAGAAGAATGAAAGTGAAATGAGATCAGATCCTTGTCATTAGGAAACTCACTATTTAATACACAAAATTAATACAAGTCAGGCTGCAGCTTGGGCTTGGTAGTAGAGGTATCAAAAATGCACAATGGAAACACTGGGGAGGGGATGATTGAAGACGGAGAAAGCTTTTTTTTGTTTGTTTTGTTTTTGGTTGACCTGAAATATTTTAATAATACTTGATGCTTCTCCAATTTGAAGTCCTCACCTAATATTGTCAATAGGTTCTTGGAAACTGTGACTTTAAGTCCAACAGTATATAACGAAACCATTTTTTTTTCTCCTCAATATTACAATAAAGGAAGTTGAATGAAACTATGTTATTTGAGGACCTCCTGTATATTGTATCAGTTAAAGTCAGAGTTTCCAGGAATCTATTGATGACATCAGGTGAGGACTTGCTGTATTTTCATAAGCTTTTGAGAAAAATTGGATTTATTGTATAGTTTAAAATAATTATGTAGTATTTTCCCTTAAAAGTAGGAAATGCCACTGATTTTTCACTCTAGAGGGGAGAGTTTGGGGTAAGAAATAGGAATCTTTAGCTAGAGGTCTTTTTTGTTGAACCAGGGAAAATTTTTTTTTTTTTACTCTGCTTCAGGAAAAAATGATTTTGAACAGAGTAACCAAATCTGGGGCTAGCCTCTGTAATGTAGGGCAACAGGGTGAGTCCCTTCGTCTGCGTGGCACTGGCTGCTTCTGTTTCCTGTCCTGTCAGCAAGAACCTGGGAGCTGTTTCAGAAGCACACGGAACCCTCGCATTTCTAGCTGATCAGCTTCTGCTTTTCATAGCACAGCTAATTTGGAAAATCTGACAATTATCCAAAGTGTATTTTCAATATGGCTTGAGATGAATACCATGTATCTATCTTAGCAAAACTGCAAATGCATTTCAAATTCTACCTTGCATGGAGGCTCTTTCAATACCCACCTAAACAAATAAAGAAACTGGGAGATTTTTGGTCCCTCCTTTTTTTCCCTCTTGTTTTCTTTTCTTTTGAGATCCTCTTCCAAGGCCTTTTCTTGTTAATTTTGTCAGCTAGTTGCTACTTAAAGCCGACTTCCACGGAGATGTGTATATTTGCAGGTCGGCTTCATCAAACATTCGTTGTTCAATACTGTGACAGCTGGTAGCAGGCATACATACTCTTTACTTGTTTGGTTTTCTGATAAAACCTGTCAAGTACTGGTTGACTATAACTGAATTTGTCACCCTCTCAGCAAGGTTATACTTCTTCTTACTATGAAGTAAAACAATAAAACAACATTTCTAACCCCTCTCTGCTACTCACTCTCAATTTGACAAGCAAATACATGAATGGGTTTTACCCAGACCAACACCAACAAGGTTGACTGTTGATGAAAAATTCTCACTCATCTAAAAACATAGGAATCACTCTTGTGTACGCTTGCTCAGGAGACAACGGATGATGTAGACGAGGTCACAGCACAAGGGTACTGAGCTTGTGTGCAGTTCAAACTGAACATCTGAAATCTGTCAATTTGGGCAACAAGTCATTCCAACGAGACGCTTGGTGCCCTGTAGACCTTCTCGATGAAATTTTTCAACTTTTCAAACTAGTTTATTGGCATGGTAAGGGCAGGTGCTTAAAAGAAAACTGATAAAATCTGTCTTCTGTAGGATGGGTACCTTCTAAAGATGAGAGCCTATAATAAAGTTGGAGTTTGAATTTCACTTTTAGATGGAAAAAGGAGGTAAAATATTTCCGTGGGCAAAGATATCCATCAGCAGCTAGTAGGCAGACCTACCATATATGAGATTGTTGTCTGCCTTATATAGAAACTACATTATCTTTAGTCAGCTATTAATATTATATGTAAAAGGGTGTACTTAGTGGTCCCTTAAAGGAACAGATGAAGGTTATATTATTTTTCAATTGAAAAAAAAATTTTATTAGCATTATATAAAGTTTTAGAAGGTATAGCCTCTTTAGGTTTTGCTTCTTATTTGTATTTTGAAACGTTAGAAACATCTATGGTTATAATAAAGTTTATGAAGACAGTACTTTGTGAATCCCAAAGAATAATATTCATTTGGAAACCACTTTCTTTCACTGAGTCAACTAATGTTACAGCTGGGGCAAGAGACTCAGAATTTATAAAAAGAAAAATGTATCGAACACTATTATTTCCTTTTACAACCAATATATTAATATTAGCCACAGTGGAATCTTCCTTCCTGGGCAGCTTGCTCTACATAAAGGCTGAATTAGTTACAAAAAGTTATTGTAAAAACTGCATATATAGATGTCAAATAGGTACATTTCTTAACTCTTAAAATGCCTACTTTCTTTTGATTGCTTTTTCAAATTAGGTAGAAGATAACATAGATTAGATTACATTTAATCTCTGTACCATTAATATGATAGGGAAAAAGGGATGCACCCTTTTGTATTTAGAAAGCTTTCAGTTTTCTAGCCCTTCTCTTCAAACTTTCTAGAGTTATTCCTTAAATACTCTTTCTTCTTCACTGCACACTTACTTCTCAATCCACTGGAAGCTGTCTTCTTCCCTTTACATGATCTAAGAACTCATTCACTATGCCCTCCTAATTTTCTTAAAGCATTTCTAACTACAGTTGATCCTCATTATTGGCAGATTCCATATTTGCAAATTTGTCTACTCATTAAAATTCACTTGCAACCCCAAAATCATACTTGTGGCACTTTCGCGATCATTCATGGACATGCACAGAGTGGTAAAAAATTTAAGGCTCTAGATGTGCATGCTTCCAGCTTCTTGTTTTAGTTCTCAAATGTAAACGAGTGTCCTTTTTCTATCAATTTAGTGGCAAATCTTTTGCATTTTTATCTTTTTTTTTGATGGCTTTTCTTATTATTGTTATTGTTTTTAATATAAAGCAGAGAATTGTAATTCCTTGTTATATTCCTTGCACAAACCATGCCCACAATGCATTTTTATGATTCCAATTTTCTTTTCTTTGAAGAGAAGTCATTACTTAACTGCATTTACAAATCATGGCCCCCGCTGGCATTTGATTTTAGACTCCGATTTAGTTTAGTTCTGAGGCTCTGTTGATTTTCTCTCTTCTGATCTAGCTGCTGGTTACAAGGTATATTCACCTTGCAAGAATTAACTGAGTGTCATAATTACGGTTTGTACATTTTCATTATAAAAAATAAAAAGTAGAAATTTGATGATATAGAATTTGAGGTGTGAACTGAAGAAGAGGCAGGATTTGGTTAGGCAGAGAAGGAGGAGGAGGAGGAGGCATGGTGTGAAAAAGGAGGAGGGGCGGGAGTGTACAAGGCTTATGTGGGTAAAAACAAAGAGGCCACAGGGCCCAGCAAAGAGAATGCGTGGTAAGGATCACGCATAAATAAGCTTGGGGAGGGAGGCAAGGAGGGTTCATATTAAAGGCATAACATTGAAAGATAGTTTATGCTAAGGGAAAAAATCCCAAGAAAATAGAAAAATACTTGCTCCCTAGGGAGTGTTTCTTACTTCCTGGAGCTCACAAAAAATATGTAATGGAAAAGCATTACAATGAAGGAGCATACATAAAATTTGTTGCAGATTTTTATTTCCTAAGTACAATTGCAATTTTGCAAGGAATTGGACATTCATGAAGTTTGAGGTTTAGCTTTGTCCATTTATTTTTTTTATTTGCTCATAGTCAAAATTTTTCTTGAAATATAAATGAAATAAAAATAACTTTTATAACTGACATGTCAAAATAATCTTAAATCATACTATTGGGAAATGAAAAATAAAACAAAACAAAGGCAACAACTTGTTAGTTGACATCACACCCTGAAAATTCATCTGGGAAGTTTTGTGCTTGTGAAAATGGGGGAGGGTTATACTGCAAGTGTTTTTGCCAACTGACTAGAGCAGCACTTACTTCCATAAATACCATATAATATAATCTGTACACTCCCCAAAGAATTTCGAGCACTCAGAAATGGCTTGCACTTTCCATGCTTTTGTCACATGAGACAGGTGATGTTTTATGAATGCAGCACCATTTTGGTATGAAAACTGCCACTTACTGGGAATATATTTGTAATAAAAAGGGCTTTTCCCACATGAAAGCACATCCTTAAAGTCCCATTTCTCCCCAAATGTAGATGCACTGGGGTCTCATATGTGCTCTTCACAGTTGAATTACTCTATATTGTATTTACTCAAGAAAATCCCAGTTGCTCTCCTTCCTTTTCCTTCTCCAATTCCTGATATAATATTACCTTCTGGCAATTGGTTCTGAAACTCTGAACTGCTGCCTGACTTATATTCCATAGTCATCAAAATAGTTGTATCTTCAGAGAGAAGTATTAGGGATTGATCATAAAACCAAGATTAATGAAAACTGACAAACTGGCTAATTTCCCCTTGGTAAGTATCTTTCTTGTTAAAAGATATTTTCCGGATCTGAATTATGTGGATAATTGTATATTTCAAATGGCTCCCAAATAGCTATATCTGTCTTCACACTCTTTGCCCACTTCCAGGATCATATACCCCAACCATTTGCTGAACATCTCTACAAATGTTGGCTGAACACCTGCTGTTTATAGAGTGCTATACTAGAATTTACAGAAGATAACACATAATAAATTATGATTCTTATCTGCAAGCATCTTGCAATCCATTTTATAGTATGAAAACAAATGTATGGCAGAATATAAGTGCAATATCAGAAGAGTAACCAATTACTGTTGGAATCTAGATGATGAACCAACCAATAAATATACAGTATTTCAGATGCTAAACATGCAATGGAGAAAAAATGTTGCAGATTAAGGAGAAGAGAAAGGCGCAAGATTGGTGAGATTTCGATGAGGTGGTCAGGAAAGTCCTCTCTGATGATATTTTGAGCAAGATCTTTAAGAAATGGGAGAGTACCATAATGTGGTAGTCTATGGGAAGAGCATTCCAGGCAGAGGGAGCAGTTAGCACAAAAATTCCAAAGGTGAAATATATATATATATACACACACAAAGACACATATATACATATATATATGTATATATAGAAAAATATAATATAATGTACGTATTTAAAAAAATTTAACCAATACTAATATAGTACTTACAATATGCCATACATTGTTCTAAATGATTTACAGATATGGAGTCATTTTATCCTTCTAATATTACCTAAGTTTTCTTAGGTAACCACAGCATTAGTGATATTTTTGGTTAGATAATTCTTTTTGTGGGGGCTGTCCTCTGGATAGTAACATATCGAGCAGCACTCTTAATTCTACACACCGGATGCCAGTAGTACCTCCCAAGTGGTAACAATTGAAAATGTCTTCAGACATTGCCAAATATCTAATAGGGGGCAAAATTGTACCTCATTGAGAACCACTGAAGTCATCCTATGGATAGGTGCTTTATCATCTCTAATTTATAAAGAAACACACAGAGAAGATAAGTAGCCTGGCTAAGGTCACACATCTCTAGTAAGTTGAGATTCAAATGCAAGCATAGCAGTTCTGGCATTCACACTGTTAACTGCTATAAGTGGCATTTTCAAGGAACAAAAATAAAGCCTGAAGTGGTTGGAGAAGGGTTGAGAGTTGGGGTGGGCGTGAGTGTAAGAAGATGAGGTTAGAGAGGAATGGGGAGTGTGTGACCTTTTAAAGACTTTGCTTTCCACTCTTAAGTTAAATGGGATGCTATGAGAGGGTTTGAGCAGGTGACTGATAGATCTGACTTGTGTCTTCAGATGATCACTGTCTATTCTTAGTGGAGAGTAGGCACCATGTGGGCAAAGGCTGGTGGAAGGATACTGCAGCAGTCCAGAGGAGAGATGATGGTGATGTGGAACGGTCTGGTGGAGATGGAGATGGTTGGAAATAGTATGATCCTTGACATGGTTTGAAGATAGACCCGAAAGCATTTACTGATGGAGCTAATGTGATTTGGGAGAAAGAGAAGAGTCAAGAAAGTCACTAAAGATTTTAGCCTGAGCCACTGAAAGAATGGACTTGTCATTTACTGAGCAAAGAAGACAGTTGAGGCTCATAATTGAGGTTGAGAAGGAGTTGGGGATCCTGAGTTCTGTTTGGTCTGTAATAAATTGGAGATGGCTATCAGACATTCAGATGGAAATGTTGAGTAGATAGTTGGAAATATGAGGCTGGTGTTAGGAGATAAAATATTTGGAGTAATCAGCATAAGATGACACTTATATCTAGGATACTGGATAAGATCACCAATGGAATTACTGATGATACATAAGAAAAGAAGTTCACAAACTGAGCCATGAGACATTCCGATGTTCACATGTTGGGAAGATAAGGAGGAAAGGTGGATGCTTAGGGGATTAAACTGGATTTTCCAGTGTGGAAAGAGGAGAGCCAGGAGAGAATGGAATTCAGCATGCCAAGTAAAGAGAGTATTTCAAGGAAGAGAGAGTCATCAACTGCTTTGAATGCTGCTTCTAAGTCCTATAAGATAAGGTCAAAAAATTGTCCACTAGATTTGACAATGTAGAGATCAACGGTGAAGTTGACAAAAGCTATTTATACAGCGGTAGGGAGAAAGACTGATCAGCAGTGGTTCAAGACAGAATGGAAAAAGGAAGTAGAAAGCTGTATAGCTATATATAAAACAACTCTTTCAAGAAGTTTTGCTATGAGGAGTAGAGAAATAGAATGGTAATTTAAGGGAGATGTGGGAACAAGGTCTTTTTTAATATTGGAGGAATTACAGAATGTTTTATGATAATGAGAATGAGTCAGTAGAGAGAAAACCTGATCATATAAAAGAAAAGGAGACAACTACTGGAGGGATGAAGTTAAGTAGGTGAGAGGGGTTGGGATTGGTGCAGAAAGGGAGGGATTGCCCCTAGATAAGATCAGAGACAGTTTAACTCTAGTCATAGAGGTGACAGGAGATGGCAGAGAAAATAGGTACAGATGCAGGAGAATTGGTAGATATAATGGTGGGAATATATAGAACTAGTTAATAATAGTTCTATTCTAACTGCTTTTATTTTTTTAGGGAAATAGGAAGCAAGAAAATTAGCTGTTTGAAGAGGGAAAAGGAAGTGATGGAAGATTGAGGAAAGAAGGGAAGCTATAAAATTATTGTCTAAGCATTTGGGAGAGAAAATAAAATAAACTGATAGCATTTCTGGGCAGCATAATGCTTTTCTTCAGGTGCAAGTTATGAATTTAAAGGAAAATCCTTTAGCATGTTTATGTGTTTCTCTCCAGCCACATTCATCCATCTAGGCACATGTCCACAGTAGACAAAATAGGGATCAAGCAGAATTTTTGTTTAGACAGAAGAATAAGCAAGGGAGAGATTATAATGGCAGACATAGAACCTAAGGTGGGAGTCAGAGGACTTGCAGAAACACGCAGTTAGATGGGGGTACCTCTGTGAATCATAGGTCCCTTTTTGGCTGAGTCATTCTTGGGATTGAGATACAAGATGGAGTGGTCTGGGAAGGTAGGAGGTAGAAGCCAGAGGTCATGGAGGTTGCAGACTAGGGAGTGACCACTACAGAGAATGCACTATTGGGATGATTGTCTGTGTACATGTTGAGGTGACACTGAGATATAGCAAGAATGTCAGTAGTAGTGGCAGCCAGCCTTGTCCTAGTATCTTCAGAAGCATATATCAAGATAATGAAACTGTGTTAGAAATTTGCCTTTCTTAGATTTTAATTTCATGGTGCTATTTGTATTTATGTAAGTGTAGATTAATTACTAAAACATTCAGAAAAGGGCAAAGCATATAAAAATGTCCACTAACTTAACAACCAGATTTGAAAAATGTTCACTTTTTGCTTGAGACCTTTTTCTTTTTATAAAGAAAACATAACACTAAAGACATAGTGGAATCCCACCCCCTACCTTTTCCAACTTCCTTTCCCCTTCCCAAGTTGATTCTTTCTTTTCCTTCCCTGGAGGTGCCACACAACCATCCAAGCCTTTGTAGATTGTCAACATATGCATAACAATAGATACTGCTGTCTAAAATAAATAAAAAGGTGTAATACTGCAATTATCATTAAACATCTATCAATTTTAATATAATAGATTTATTTTATTAATTTTTAACTGCTGCATTAGTTTTTAATTGAGCATTATATGAGTATAGTAGTCTGTTGATCCATCTCAAAGAACATTTAGGTAGTTCCACCATTTGGTAATTACCTACAATGCTGCAACACATGCCAGTGCCCATGTTACCCTGTGAATGTGTCTCTGTGGTATATACTTAGAAATGGAATTTATGCATTGTAAGGGATGGACATTTTCAACTTATTGGATAATGCCAAATTGTTCTCCAAAGTAGTTTGCCCACTTAAACTCTCCCCTGAAGTGTATGATTTTTTCCATTTCTCATATTCCATGCTAACACCTGGTATTTCTAGACTTCTAAATTTTGTCAATGTGATGTATGTGATGGGGGAGAGGCAATATTCAATAAGATAACTGAGAGTTTTTTGATAATGGAGAAATATACATTTTGAGCCTTACTGTTCACAGTGAAGCCCAAGTGGTATTAAGAAAATGAAATCCATATATGTTAAAATTTTAGGGATACAAACTAAAAAAGCAGAAAAAAGTTGTGTAGTTTACAACCAGTATAGGGAAATACAAGGTAATGTAATGATTTACTTTTTCAAGGTATTCAATTTTAAGGTGAAATATGTACATTTTCAGCAGAGTAAGAATCGAAAGGGTTACCATTAACCAATCCACATTAACAAACATTTAAAGAATTTACTTAAAGAAAAAGGAAAATGACCCAGGAAAAAGTTCTGCGAGTTAAGAAAGAATGAAGAGCAAAGAAATTGGTAAAAATAGGGATAACTAAATATTAAATGAATACAACATACCATCTAATTTTGGAATTATAAATGCAAGATGTAGTTAAATATTGGACAACAGTAATAAGGAAGATAGAATGTAGGAGATTGGAATCTAGGTGTTCTAAAGGTCTTATATTTAATATTATTTGGGAAGAGAGGTACTGATGATTAATTTCCCTGTAAAGAGAATAGAAATAGCTTGTATAACCTCCAGAGCAGAGACAGAAGAGTGAAATAGAAATAAGATTAATCCCAAAGAAAGCAGAAAAGAAGAAACAAAAGGAACATAGAAAAGACAGGACAAATAGTAAAATGCAAGACAGTAGAATGAATGTCAAATATTTCATTAATTATATTAAATATAAATGTAATAACATCATTTAAAAGAAAAAATTCTTAGGTTGGGTTAAAACAAGCAAAATCCCAACAATACTTGTACCCCCATAATTAAAAAATAAATAAATAAATAAATAAAACAAGCAAAATCTAACTATATGCTATTTATATGAGATACTTAAAGTATAAAGACCAGAAAGATTGAAAGTAAAATGATGAAAAAGGACATAAGACAAATACTAATTAAAAGAAAGCTATATGAATAACTGAAAAATAAAGCTTAGGCAAAAGAAAGCATTATTTATTATTAAAAAGAAGTAAATCTGTTGAAATGCGGGTTGAGAGTGTAGGGAGTTATATATATTCAGTATCATTTTCCAAAAATGTTATGAATCCATCTTTGTTTTTAAAACTTCAGCTTGATTTATTATATTTCATCATCATCATTATTATTATGAATGCTTATTAATATTTCCCAACATTCTTACCAACTCCTTTGCTTGCCTTTGCTTGTTTGTCCTGATTTTTTTACTTCTGTGATTATTTTTGTTATTATATTATTAATAATATTATTTTGCAGAAGTACATTCTTTAATAATTCTTTGTTGAGGGTCTGTGTGTAGTTAACTCTATCTTTGTCTTTATTTTGCCACCATTATTGAATGATAGATTGGATGAGCATTAAAGTATAAGCTTATTTTTATTTTTCCTCAGGCTTTTGGATACATTCTATTGCTTTCTTCTGCTTTGACAACTCTAATGTCTTTTAACTTAGATATGGCTCCAGCTTGCATTTTTTTCTGGGCGTGACTTTGTACTCATCCACTGCCCTTAATGGATGAAAGTCTCTTTGCTGTTGCCCTGGGCAAGTAGGGAAAAATTTTTGAACTCCTTTTTGAGCAAAGAGTCCTTTGAGATTCCAGATTTTATGTGTAGTTATCAGTACCAGCCCTTCTACTTGCAGGACCGGGGGCCACTATGTCTGTCTTCCTGTGAGTATTTACAGTCCCAGCCCTCAGCCTCTTGGGCTTATATCCAAGGCCACTTCCCATATGGGTCATGCTGATAACAGTTTCTGCTTAATTCTTTGGCTTTTGGTTCTCTATTTCTGATTCCTGGAGATTTACTTTCTTTCTTTTGAACTTGGCTATAGATTTACAAAAAATATATTTTATACTGTATTTTGTATCTTTCCTTTCCTCCCCACCTAATAATGATGATACGAGATAGTTACTCCACTTTTCTTCCTAGTACTTTGTATGTTCCTGTTTTGTGGCATATAATTATACTTAATACAGTTCAGTTAACTCTTCCCTTCTATGGGTTGATTTATTTGATGCCTTATCTTATTGCCTTCATTCTCTAGCACATTGCTTAACACATAGTAAGCACTCAATACATGTCTGTTGATCAAATGAATGAAACGTGCTTCATTTTATACTTTTATAGGAAGACATATTTGGATACTGTGAGCATACACTTAGACAAAAGAGAAAATTTGGATCCATCACGTCTTTACAGTTTCTTTTACAGTCTTTAAAGTCCCATGGGTTTGTGCGCGCTGTAGAATTGAGAATCGGGCCTTTCCTCCTGTTGGTTCAATCTGATTCTATTTTTTTTCTCTTCTTTATAAGTTAGTTATATCATTTCCATCTATCTACAAACTGTATGTTTTCTTATTTCAAACATTTTGACTATTTTATGTGGCACTTAACACTGAAAAGTTCAAAATATCCTTTTGCCAAATATAGATAAAATTTCATAAATTAATAAATTTCACTGGAAAATCTGGCTCCTCTCGAAGAGTCAGCAAGTGATTTAGGTTTTCTAAAAATAATACTAGTGGAATCTAATGATAATTTTCACAGTTTTGTGTGAGGCAGCACATTTGTTTTCGTCTGAAATTTGAAGAACAATTTGACATATGTATGTGATACACATCCACACATGTATATCATATATATGTTGCAAATACATACTTGATAGATATAGATATACACACACATATCTTTATCTTCAGTGCAATAAAAATTGAGCATTAAAATCAAAGCATTTTTGTCGCCTCTAAGTTCCTTCATTTAAAGAGATGGTGAAAGTTCTTAGGCTCCCTGTATCTATCGCAAGTGAACAATCAAATCAGTTCTGATTTGAACACTGTCACTTGGATTATGTTTATCTATTGCCTGGTAGTGCCAAGTTAGCAGGGCTCAGAGATGAATCATAGCACTGATTGTCAACTTGACAGCCCAGAAGATGAGTAGCACTATTCTGTCCCTATTTTTCCCAGCAGCATGTGTCAGGATTTTTGAACTGCTACATGCTTCAAAACTTCCTACCCCTTGAATAAGTGGTAGTGTCCAGCATTTGGTCCCTAGCAGATCCCTCGAGCTCCCAAATGGTCCTTGTAATTCTCCAGTAGCTTTATGGTGAGCTGGTGAGTTACTAAAATATGGATTTTTCATCATAACCACTGCTTCAAGCTGTAAGAAAAAAAGATGAATATGTTGCATGATACTATATAGTGACATGCAAAATTTTTCTATAAATATTATATATTAGTAGTATAGAGTAAAGGAAACAGTACTTGGACTGGGAAGCAGGAAACCCAGTCTATAGCCCCTGGCTAGCTGCGTGACTTGGGCAAGTCACCCAAGCCCCCTGGGACTAAATGTCCTCATCTCTAAAATTTAAAATTTAGACTAAATGGTTTTTATGATCCATTGAATGCAAACATTCTATGGCTTAAAATTAATTTAATAGCTATTGCTATAAATTGGATTGTATAAAATAATGTCTGAAGGAGACTCACTCTGTTTTCAGATAGTTAATTTAAAGCATTTATATCTTTACATCATTCAATACATGGTCTCACCACAACTTTTGGGGCCTTGGGTAAATCTGTGTCCTCTCATACTTTCAATCATCCTGTCCATAGTGACATAGGGCTTACAGAATTTAAACATGGTATTAGATCTCTGTTTGTAACAATGGTAGCTATCCCAAATTACAGCTGTAGTAATTAAGTTGACATCCTGAGAAACTCTTAGGTGATACAAAGATGGCAGGGGAACTTAATAATGTCGCAAAGAAAGGATCTGGGCCCTGGACTATTTATAGCACACAGGAAGTGTCCCTGTATTGCACAATTGGGGAATTCATCTTCCATTAGAAATCTAAGGAGAAGCTAAGCTTACTATGGTGTTTAAGCACCACTTCCAAATGAAAGCCCCAGTGGAAGTAAATTTAGTCAGATACTCCAAGATGTGCTACTTATTCCTAGGTTTAACAAGTAGAGAACAAAAACGCTGTGATCTCCAATTAGGGTCATAAAGCAAGATGCAAATAGCCCATCATAGACCACACTATTTGGAACAAAAGCAATGTATATATGTGAGATAGGACCAGGCTAAAGATTGCCAAAAAATAAAAATTTTTTCTTTTTTTTTTTGAGACAGAGTCTCACTCTGTTGCCTGGGCTAGAGTGCCGTGGTGTCAGCCTAGCTCACAGCAACCTCAAACTCCTGGGATCAAGCAATCCTTCTGCCTCAGCCTCCTGAGTAGCTGGGACTATAGGCATGTGCCACCATGCCCGGCTAATTTTTTCTATATATTTTTACTTAGACAATTAATTTATTTCTATTTTTAGTAGAGACGGGGTCTCGTTCTTGCTCAGGCTGGTCTTGAACTCCTGACCTCGAACGATCCACCTGCCTCGGCCTCCCAGAGTGCTAGGATTACAGGTGTGAGCCACCGCGCCCGGCCCCAAAAATAAAATTTTAACAAATTGAGTTTTAATGATTTTATTACCTTGTATTAGCAATTTGTGAATAGGGCAGCATCCCACCCATAAAATAAAGAAAGCTCTAATGAGCTGAGCAGAAGAGGTGGGATTTATAGGCAGAAAAGGGCAAAAGAAGCAGAAACAGGGAGTAAAAAGTGGATCAATTGTTTCCAAGTTTCTTTCTTTATAGGGTTAAGTCAGAGGAGACTTCTGAATCATGGTGAGTAGGATAAAGTGGCCTTGTTCTGATTGGTTGCTGTAAATCTCCTGTTTCTTTTTTTTTTGTTTTTGTTTTGCAAACTGGCCCTTTTTAAAGTTCAATTTGATTATGTGGCACCTAGCATGGGTGACTCCATTCTGGTTTGATCTGAGCTTTTGGGCCTAGTGCAAGAGCTCAGTCAGGAACAACAGCCTCCCGTAATTTTTATTTAACAAGAATAATCTCATAGCTTTACTGTAAATCCATAGCCAATCTCAAAAGAAAGAAAGTAAAACCCCACACATCAGAAATAGAGAGTTAAAAGCCAAAGCTATAAGCAGAAAATGTCAGTGTGATACATATGGGAACTGGACTTGATTATGAGTCTAAAAGACTGGGATTGAGATTTGAATATTCCTAATAAATAATTTTTAAATGAAATACATTGCATACTGCAGAAAACAATATTAGAGATTTAGTGCACAATCCCAGATTTTCTTCAAATAACTCAGAGGGAAAAGAAAAAAGAGATTAAAAGATGAAAGAAAAGTATTGCTTAGAGGCAGGATACTCAGTATAATAGGAATTCCAGAAGGAGAGGAAATATTGAGGAAAAGAAATATCCGAAGATAAAACAGAAGAAAAATTTCCTAAGTTGAAGAACTCGTGAGTTTAAAATGAAAAATTTTGTTGAATGTTGAAATTAATAAGTAAAACATACTACTAGATGAATCTTCGTGAATTTTTCTGAGTTTCAATTTTAAGGAAAAATTCCTATGAGTATCCCAGCAAAAGAAAGAGGTTACTAACAGAGGAATAAATATGAGCTTGGCAACAGACTTCTGTACACCCTCCCAAATGTCAGAAAACACTGTAGAAATATCTATGGAGTTTCAGCATAAAAATATTGCTTACAGGAAAATTCTATACCCAGTAAATTCATCATTCATGTGTGAGGGCAATGGAAAAATTATCAGATTCTGCAAAAGCTAAAAAACAATAAAATGCAAGTAACATTCCTAAAAAAGAGTTGAAAAATCATAAGCAACAAAAAAATGAAATAAGTTTCTAAAAACCTAAATAATGTGGAAAACATGATCTTAAAATAATAACTAATAATATTTATAATAAAACTTAGACATGTCAAAATAATTGTTACATTATAGAACATGGAATGCCAATATCAAGTTTTAAAAGAGAATATCCATATACATAAGAAAAAAATGACATCTAATGATTTTGGTCTAAAATGCCAGATCATTTCAATCACAAAACTGTGGTAGGCAGGAAGGTAGTGAGACCAGAAACATTAGTGCTGTTCGTCCCCTGGGGAGAGAAGGGGCTCCCGAGTGGATATATAGGTGAGGGTGACATAGAGGGGCTGAGGACCTGGAGTTCTGCTTCCCACCTGAACGCTTGCATTATTTTATTCTGCACTATGAAAGACTAATAATCAGGATTAATAAGCCCATAGCCAAATATCACATCCACTGGGAAAGTTAATGCTTTATAATTCACTGTGGTACCTTAATCATGATTCATATGAACTCTGATTAATCAGAATATTAACTGGATAAACTGGATAATAAAATGTCACTGGAGATTTGTTTTGGTAGTGATTCAGGGTTTTCTGTGACCTGGTGCCTCATATTATCCTTATTCCTCTTCAGTTGATTAATTATATTCCATTCATAAGAATTGTACACACAAGTAAAAATAAACAGGGAGGCTCAGAATAAAGTGTGTTAGTTTTCTAGGGCTGCCATAACAAATTAACCACAGACTGAGTAGCTTAACCAGCAGAAATGTATTGTGTCACACTTCTTGGGGTAGAAGTGTCAAGATCAAGGTGTCAGCAGGATCGATTCCTTCTGAGGGTTGTGAGGCAGAATTTGTTCCATGCCTCTCCTACCTTCTCATGGCTTGCTGGCAGTCTTTGGTGTTTCTTGGCTTGCAGATGCATCACTCCAATCTCTGTCTTCATTTTTACATGGCATTCTTTCTGTGTGCATGTCTCTGTGTCCAAATTTCCCTGTTTTAAGGACATCAGTTATATAGTATTAGGAGTTACCTAAACCATAACCTCATTTTAAGTAACTCCATGTATAACAACCCTATTTCTAAGTAAGGTCTCATTCTGACCATAACTAGTTAGTTAAGATAACCTCATCTTAACCAGCTACATATGCAGCAACCTTATTTCTAAATAAGGTCACATTCTGAGGTACTACAGGCTAGGACTTCAACACATAAATTGGAGAGGGCACAATTCAACTCATAATGAAACCGCCCTTTCACACAAATCACTAATGGGGTGCAAGGTGAGAATTATGGTAAAGGCCTAGCTAAAAATAAAGATAATAATTACTGCCCGCCTGTTTACTTCTCTATAATTGCCACTCTGGAGCCACGCAGCTGGTGGTCATAAAGATTCTTAACTTCTCCCCATAGCTGGTGTCCATAAATATTCTTAACTTTCTCTGTGGATAACATCACCTTTTTGAAACCTAAAGGCAGTTTTTAAGATATCTTCCAGGCCCCGCATTCCAGTGGATTGATCTACCCGCCCAGACCAGCAGCCCATATCAAGAAACCAACTCAACTGGAATTGTGACCCCAGGGACTGAACCAACTCAAGAAGATGATTCCTACACCCCTATAATTTTGCCCTAATTACCAAACCTAATTGTCTAATTCCTTGCCTGCCAAACTATCCTTAAATACCCTGTTTCCCCAATTTTCATGTAGGCGGATTTGAGAAATTTCTCCCGTCTGCCTGCCTAGCACTATGCGGAATAAAACTCTTTTCCGTGTGTAAAACCTGCTGACTCAGCATTTTGGCTTTTTCTTGGGCAGGGGACAAATGAACCTGGTTGGGCGGCAACAATAACATAGAGGGACAGACAAAATTCCATTGGCAAAATTGAAAAAGACCCCAAAAAACCTAGGAGTGGCAATATTAATGTGAAGTAAAGTGGTCTATGAGGCAAAGAACTAAACTTGAAGATGGGTCCATTTAATTAGTAAAACTACAATCCAAATTGAAAATCTCAGTCATGAATAAGTTTGTATTAAGTAGTAATATTAAAATGTATAAAACCAAAATATTATACATATATGAAAAAGAGAACAATCATAATCATAATAAACAACTTTAATTCACCTTTCCTAGTCATTGATAAATCATGTAGGAAAAAAGTTAAATTTAATAAGCTTGAATTAATGGATTTATATTGAACTTTGTACTCTTTGGAAAATCTGTGTCTTTTCAACTGCTCATGAAATACTTATAAAATGTTATGACAATCTAGGCCAGATAGGAAAGGCGTAGTTTCCTCAAATCATAAATTGTATGGACCTTGTTGTCTGACCACAGAAGAGTAACATTAGAAATTAATAGCAAGATGATTGCCACATTTTAATTTTGAGATCTTATCAATAGTTCCTAGATAAGAATAAAAATAAGTATGTAAGGACTAATCATTTAGACTATAATTTCACTGAGAGTTTTGATTAGTCACAATTATGAGGTGTGGCCAAAGCCCTATACAGAAGAAAGAATTAAAATTTACATATCAAAGAAAAATATAACTACTTAAACCTAAGAAAATGGGAATAGGGAGAAAAATCTGCCTGTGAATAAGCAAATTTAGTGTAGCTCTGGGAAAAGAAAGTTTCTTTAACGTGGAGAATCACTGCTCAGTTGGGGGGAGCGTTTACTCCCCAAGCAAGTTCATCAAAAGTTGTGCAGTGAGTAAGATGGGAGTTGGGGAGAGGGAAAGAAGTGGAAACAAGGAAGGCCATGGCACAGAGATTATTGCCTGTATTGTTTTTTAAAAAAAATAAGAGGGAGGCATCAGGGATTAAGAGTACCCGATGCTATTGAATCTAAATAATATATCAACAGGAATTTTATTTCAAAGACTTGCAGTGATAATAATCAGAAAGATACAAATAAATAGAACCAAGGACTTAGTCATTCTCCCAAAGAACCCAAAAAGACATGCTAAAGAAGGCATCAGGCAGCTGGTTAATCAGTCCATCGATGAAGACTAACTTTGCATCCACTATACCAGCTCATATTTTAGTAGAAATTAAAATTTAAGAGGCTTGGCATTGGGATAGGGAAAAAAACTATTCAAGGAAAAGGATCTAACTTTAAAAAAGTTTCAGAGGCAAGAGGCAAAAATGGTTATAAAAGTTGAAACAGCAAATGTGCACCCATGTATTTGGTGACATTTCCATTATCTGTGCAGTGTAACAGAATCTGATGTCCTGATTTGTAACAGTGGTTGATTATTATGAAAATGGGTTGATTTAGCCATATGGCAACAAGAGATTAAAAATCTGAAAATCTCTTAAGACACAAAAGAAAGCACTATTCATTGTGAAATACATTTTTAAGTAGCAGTCACCTAAATTATTAAATTTAAGTGATTTAAATTACTTAAAATTATGTAAATATTTTCTGTATTGTTTTAAATTTAAAGGCCGGACCAAACACTATGGCTTTTTACTGTTATCCTTCAACTCACAGCCCACACTAGATATTAGATTAATTATATCAAAAGACAACAATAATCAACCCACAAAAGGTCTTTTTTTTTTTCATTTTTAATTTGGCAATTCATAGAGTAAATCTGATAAATTTTTTATCAGTTTAATTGATGGCTTGTTACAACAGCTGAAAATTTTTATTTGATTCTAAACTGGTGAACTTAGTCAAATAGTTTTACCTTTTTAAGCAGATTTTACACTAGCATGCCTGTCTAAATGCCTTCATTATTACTCTTGCTACCTTCTGTACCACTGGGTCTGCATCATGCTAGTAGAACCAGTCTCTCATTTTTAAGATAACTGTCTGTGTGTGTGTTCTTTTTTGCACATAGAGCTTATACTAAGAATTGTTCACTTCCCTAGGCATCTATTTTTGATAACCAGCATTAAGAACTATACTTAAAATTTCTAATTCATTTAATAAGTCTTTATGGAATGCTTTCTCATTCATTCATTCAACAAATATTTATTGAATGTGACAAATACTAACGAGTATGGCAGACCCTGGGTGAGGTGCTGGAGATCTGGCAGTGAATAGGATACTCAAGATGGTTACACTTGCCTTTTTTCTCTTTCTTGAGTACAGTCCTTTGCAGAATTGTTGTCCTTTTCTTTCCATGGCTCTCTCGTTTACTTCATTCAGTCTCTGCTCAAAAGTCGCCTCTTCTATACTCTTTCCACACCTCCACCTTTGCTATCCTCCTATCCTTCTTCAATTTTTATTCATTGCTCTTATTTTTGAGATTTATTATTTATTTGTTTGTTTATTTTTAGAGACAGGTGTTCTCTGTTGTCGAGGCTAGAGTGCAGTGATATGATTATAGCTCACTACAGCCTCGAACTCTTGGGCTCAAGTGATCCTCCTGCCTCAGCCTCCTGAGTAGCTGGGACTACAAACACATGTCTAATATATTTATTTTGTCTCCTCCAAGTAGAATGAAAGCTCAAGGATACAGACTTTGCTTTTATACCGGGCTTAAAACAGTACTTGACAAATAGTAGAAGATTGAACTCTATGTGGAATGAATGAATAAATGAATGAATGAGTGAGACAAGTTACCTTTTATTATTGGAGCTCACATTTGAGTGAGCAGAGAAAGGCAAGTAAGCAATTACTAATGGAGGCTGTGCTAGAGTGTAATCTTAAAGGAGAGTAGTTAAGGACAGTTTCCCTGGAAATCTAAGGTTTGTGCTCATTCCTGATGAGAAGGAGCTAGCTTATAAACACCAGGAAGAGCTTTCCAGAGAGAGAGAGAGAGAGAGAGAGAGCATTAAAGGCAAAGTGTCTTAGGATTGGGAAGGAGACCAGTACTGTTGGAGAGCAAGGGAGCAAAATAAGCAAGCGGAAAGAAGTATTGAATGTGACTGAAGAGGAGGAAGGGACCAGATCACATGGAATCTTATAGGCTGAGTTAAGGAGTTTAAATTATGTATGTATATATAAACTGTGGATGTTTCAAGTGCAAGAGTTAACCCCTCTGTTTATAGAATGGATTGTGGAGGACTGGTTATTGCCATAGATCAGATGAAAGATGACAGCAGCCTGCATTTGAATAGTGCCATGGAAATGGAAAGAAGTGGACCAATGAGGAAGGCAATTTAGAAGTGGAGCCATCAGGACTTGCTGGTAGATTGGAGATGAGGATCGGAAGATCGTGGCCAATAGAGACTTCCATAATGGTTCCTGGGTTTTTGGCTTGAAACTTTTTGCAGAAAGTGGTGCCATACACTGATTTGTAAACCATTTGGAGTTGGCATTAGATAGTAATGATGTTGGCTTATAAAGCTTCCCATTTCATTTTGAGGTATATTTCATATTTTAACAATTTAGAGCTTGAATCTGTTTCAGTTGTCATAGCCGATCTTCAAAAACTTGAATCAGTTGTTGATTCAGGAATATGGTTTTTCTTCTTCCTTATGAAGCTTAATTTGGGTCAAGATAAATGCTACATATGGAAATAAAAATAGACGTCAGTATGTGTTGTTAATTTTTCTTATCATTGGCAAGGTTATAATGCTTGATAAAGAAATGTTGAAGCTGTTAAACAAACTGATATTTGGAGTCGTAGATTTGCTTTAATCTCTCACTTTCTCCCAGTCAATCATAACTATTGATGATTTAGTTTTATTTCACATTGCCCTCTGAAAAACTTAGTCAATTATCAAGAGAATTCTATTATAATCAATATGACAGCTACACAATTTTAATTAAAATCATTATTGAAACAGAACCCCCAAACCATAAGGACACTAATTTTGCAATTGTTGCAAAGAAGAAATAGTTTTTTTTTTCTTTCCTACAAACAGTTGAGTTGTAAAGACCCTTTTTGTTCTAGAATAAACAGGACTGTCTGTAACTGTTTGTGGCTTTTCACAAGTTTGTTTGTCTAATAGCTGCTGTAGAAGATGGTGTGCTTTTTGTTGCCCTCATCTTCTAAAAATAATACTATAATAAACCTCTCTTGAGACTGTGTCTGGAGATTTACAAAGGATAATTCTGTTTCTCCATGTGATTGGCAATATTTATTTTCTTCATAAAAGTGTTGCTCAATAACAAGAGGCTGTTCTAATGACAATTTAATGATAGACCCTCCAATGACAGTTTATATTGTCAAATTATTCATTTTAACATTACCCACATCCCTTAGCTCGTTTGCAGTGAGTACTTAGTTATTCTTTGGGGTAGTGTGTGTGAATTTTTCATCTCTTCCCTCATCTCTCCATAAGGAAATCTTGGAGGCTAATTAGTTCATCGATCATAATTTCATTTTTGGGAGCAGTAATTCAATTCTATTCTTTCTGGTAAAGGAAGTATTTAATCATTTCTTCTTTGACGTGAATTCACATACAATGCCTCCATGACTAGATCAAATGTCATGGTATTTCCTACCTGAAAGGGCATTGTTACTGAGGCTATTGGGTTGAAGCTAAAGATAAATTGATTGTTTCAGAAACCAACTTTGATAAGTTATCTTTCTGGTAAGAGGATGTCACCTGAATGATTCTGTCATTTTTGAAAATGTGCATGACATTTACTACAATATGACAAGTGTAAATAGGAGATCTTAGGCTATGTCTCAAAATCTGGTTATAGGACTCTGCTAGAGCTAATATACCTGAAACTTCTAGTTGAACCAGGCAGTAGTAGCTCCACATGAGGGGAACAACTGGCTCCTCTGTTGTGATAACAGCTGATTTTTTAAATGAAAAGTCGAGAGTTAGGATAGGTCTCCTATTTTTAATGTAAGCCTCTCCTGAATTTTTGATTAGACATATACATTTTGCAATTTATAGTTTTAACATATAAAAAGCAGTGAATTTGTATAATATAATCATATTCTTATTCATATTAATAAAAAGGCCTAAGGATAACTGTAAATTCAATATGTGTCCTTGCATTTCTGGAAAGCATTTGCCAGTATAGCCACTAGCTCAGTCAACCAAACTAACCACATAATGTGTCAGTTGCTTAGGATGAAGACAGACAAAATGCGATGACAAGATATAGAAAAGGTAGGAATGAAACACTGAGCAACGTATTTATGAAGATAAGAAATGAAACAAGTGTTACTCCTTAACCATTCCCAAGAAATTCAGGCAGCCTTCCAGCCTACAGGTCATGGCCAAAACAGAAGAGCAATACCTAGTTGAACCCTAAGCAAGTACGCGCTGCGGGCCCCGCCTTCTTCTAGTTCCTTCATTGACTTGCACACACATTGCCTGTTCTTGCTCTGCCTCTCTTCCTCCTACTGTCTCCATTGCATCTTTGGGATTAAAAGATTTATGGAGGTTAGAATCTCCTTTTCATAAAAGAAATCTGAGTAGCCCTGACTCAAACGAACCCAGTGCAGAGCAGGAAAGTAAAGCAAGCAGAACTGAAGGTGTGTTTCTCTTGAAAGGTTAAGTTACTCCCAGAAGTTGTAGCCTAAGTTGGCAGTAAGGTTGAAAGTTGAAGCCAGTATCCTCGTATTTAAGATTACAGTCATCCTGCCCCAGTAAACACATTCATATCCAATTATCTCTAGGAATGCGGGAGGAAGCTTTCTAAATCTATTAATGGATACAAGAAGTGGTGTGGCAAATTGTAGTAAGATCAAGAGTATAGGTGAGATGGAGACACTTATTTCTCTATGGGGAATGCATTCTTAAGGCTTAGTTTTATTATTCTGCACTGCTGGGCACTAAGATTTTTGTGGGACAGAAAAAAAAATTTTATTCCAAATGCCAGTGCCTGCTGTAGTTGGAGATGGCTGAGGGGTACAGTGAGAATTAATTTTACTGTCTCCATTCAGAGTTAATTTAGTGTGCTGCCATCAAACTGAAACAGCTGAACTAAAACCACCAGTAGCAGCAGCAGCAGCATATTAAAGCTGCTTCTTAAATGGTGTGGGACATATCTGAATGGAAGGAAGAAATTAAGATGAGGGTTCAGGGCTGTTTAATCCAGGTTGAATACCTGATAGACTAATATCCTCAAAGAATAATATGATGTACTCTTTATAAAATGTCCTTGAAACACAATATCACAAAGCTAGAGAAAGGAAAATTTTTTCTTAGGAGAGGAGATTGGATTTGGATAAAATTGGAAACATGTCTTTGTTGAGAATTTAAAGTAATTCATTTTTTTTGATGTAAAGAAAGTTATGCCTGCCACGGGCAACATTTTCACATAACATTTAATGACAGTTAATGCTAATCAACTATTCTTATTGTTGAAGAATAAACAACTAATACTTAATTATGACTTTCAACATTTTAGCCAAGATTTATAAGTCTAATCAAGTACTTTTCATCAAATGTGCTAAGTTACCATTATTTTAAATCAGTAATTAAATAGATTCAGTAATGAGTAAAGATAATCTATGGAGATGCTTCCAGATTTTAGATACTCTCTGGTCACACCAAAATATAACATTTTGGGAATATAGTACAAATAATAATAATTCTCAGTTTACATTATATAAAATAGAGCAAATTCATAAAATAAGTAAAAATTTATTTTGAAAGGAAAACTTTACTCAGTCCTTTCAATCAGTTTATGATTTCTTCATGAACTCAGATTAGTTCTTGGGTGGGGAAAGAATTCTGGAAACTTTCCATGTTGGTTGTGCTCAATAATATTATCACTTATTTCAGTAAATGTTTCATTTAGTTAGATATGAGTTACTGTCTCTGTTACAAATCATACTGTTTAGTAATTCTTATAAGTCAAACTGCCATAAATATTTCCCCTATATCCTGTCTATCCATCTTCTCAGAGGGTGGTGTAATATATTTTTATTTTCAACTGGCAAATCTTTTTTAGATCTGTTAAAAATGGCATTGTGAGTTTGTGTGTTAGTTAAGTGCTCACCCACACCCAACTCATAAAGTAAACATAAATGATTAAACAGGCATTAAAATATGTGATAGAAATATTATGGAAGAGAAATGTGGCAGAAACACAGAGAAGTTAAAGTCTTAGACCACTGGGTTGTGAGATTCCTAGTAGACAGAGATGGCTACAAATTAAATTCCTGCAAGGTAGGTACATAAAAAGTGTCCTGCACATACAACTGGAGTCAAGAATTGGATACTCTGCATGAAACTAGTAAAGAACAATGATAAAATCTACAACTGCCACCCAGGTATATAGTTTTCATTCAGTCGTACGACTGATGTTGTCAGAGAGAATAAACTAATGGCATAATGGGTAAGTATGCCAAGATATGTGCTGGGCTAAATGATTGGGTTTTCTATATTCCCAATGTAGAATAGAACTCTAGAATGCCAATGAAATGCATGGTTCTGTATAGGGGGCTCTGCTATATAGGGCGCTCTGGGGACTAGAGAGAGGCATCATTGAAATGACCAGACAGGAAGGAATAAACTGAGAGGGGGAGAGATAGAGAAAGAAAGAGAACTCTCATTCAAGATCACTCATAAAAATCAAATTCCAAAGTGCATGAAGAAAACTAATACTAAAAAAAGACAGCCAATCAATGCAATAATTGGAAGAATTCGTGCCATAAAATCCCAAATGGTAGAGCAATCTGACAGTGACTTTAAAATAAATCAGCTTAAGACTCTCAAAAATATAAAATAATAATAAACCATTAAACAGAACAAAATAAAATGTTACTAATCTGGAATAGATAAATATAAATTGTGAATCTTAGATTATAAAAATATAGTCATGTAATGTCATTTTTGGTGAAATCTCAAGATACCTCAAATAGCCAAACAATATTGAAAAAATAGAACAAAATTAGAGGCCTCACACTCCTTGATTTCAAAATATACTGCAAAGCAACAGTAATTAAGACAGTGTAATACTGGCATAATGTTAGATATACAGAACAATGGAACAAAATAGAGAATCCAGTAATAAACTCTTACATATATGGCCATAAAATTTCTGATAAGTGTGCCAAGATTACACAATGGGGAAAGGATAGTCTGTTCAACAAATGGTGCTGGAAAAACTGGATATCCACATGCAAAAGAATGAAATTGGACTCTTTTCTTACACCACATACAAAAATGAACTCAAAATGGATTAAAGACTTAAATGTGAGACCTAAAACCATTATACTCCTAGAAGAAAACATAGAGGAAAAGCTTCAGGACATTTGATTTGGCAATGATTTCTTGGATATGACACAAAAAGCACAGGCAACAACAACAACAAAAATAGAAAAATGGGACTACATGAAACTTAAAAACTTCTGCACCTCAAAAGAAACAACCAACAGAGTGAAAAGGCAACCTACAAAATAGAAGAAAATAATTGCAAATCAGATATCTCTACAGGAGTTAATATCCAGAATATATAATAAACTTGTATAACTCAACAACAACAAAAACAAATAACTTGGTTAAAAAATAGCCAAAGGACTGAAATGGATATTTTTCCTGAAGATATCCAAATGGCCAATACGCACATGAAAAGATGCTCAACATCACTAATTATCAAGGAGATGCAAACCAAAACAACATTAAGATATTACTTCATACCAACAGGATAGCCACTATCAAAAGAACAGAAAATAGTAAATATTGATAAGAATATGAAGTTGTAACCCTTGTGCACTCTTGATGGGAATGTAAAATGGTGTAGCCATTATGGAAAACAGTATGGAGTTCACACGATTAAAAATGGAATTTCCATATGATCCAGGAATCCAACTTCTGGGCATATATACAAAAGAATTCAAAGCAAGATCCTGAAGAGATATTTACACACCTATGTTCATTTCAGTACTATTCACAATAGCTAAGAGTTGGATGCAAACTAAAAGTCCAATGATGGAAGAATAAAGAAATTGTGGTGTTTACATACAATGGAATATGATGCAGCCTTAAAAGAGAAAGACATTAAGTTAAGCAAAATAAGCCAGTCACAAAAGACAAATAGTGTATGATTTCACTTATATCAGGTATCTAAATTAGTCAAAACCATAGAAACAGAAACTAGAAAGGTGGTTACTAAGGGCTGGTGGGAGGATATAGAGTTTGTAGGATTAAAAAAACATGTTCTTGGTGTTATATTCTTTGTCTGTTAAGTGTGTGTATTGCAAATATTTTTTCCAGCCTGTCACTTGGATTTTAATTTTGATTAGCTTTTTTTGTAGTCTTGTTGCTCCAGAAATTCCAATGAAGCTCAACTTTGAATTAGTGACAATATTTATAATAGTAGAAGGGTATGTGATATGAACAAGTCTTTTGAAAAGATAATAGCTGTTTGTATCACCAATGATAGAAGAATGTAGATTATTTGAAAAACAAATACTAGAAGCAATATTATAATAACAATTGATTTATATGAAAGGCATTAAATGTCTCCCAGAAATGCTCACTATAATAGATTCATTTTACCATATCTGTGAAAATAGTTTACCAGCAATTGCTCTACTGGGTATATATCCAAAGGAAATGAAATTAGTATGTTGAAGAGATGTCTGTACCCCATGTTCATTGCAACATTATTCACAATAGCTAAGATATGGAATCAATTGATGTGTCCATCAGTGGATGAATGATTTAAAAAATGTGATGCATATATGCACAATGGAATACTATTCAGCCTTAGAAAATAAGGAAATTCTGTCATTGTTGACACCACAAATGATCCTGGAGAACATTATGTTAAATGAAATAAGCCAGGCATAGAAAAGCAAATATGGCATGATCTCATTTATAGGTTCAATTTAAAAAATTTGAGCTCACAGAAGCAGAGAGCAGAAAGGTGGTTGCCAGGGGCTGAAAAGGTGATAGATTGAGGAGATATTGGTCACAGGATACAAAATTTTAGTTAGGAAGAATCAGTTCTAGAGAGCTATTATACAACATGGTGTCTATAGTTAATAAAAATGTATTGTATAATTGAAAATTGCTGAAGGAGTGGTTTTTAAGTGCTCTCATCACACAAAAAATATAAGTATGTGAAGTAATGCATACGTCTATTAGCTTGATTTAGCCATTCCATAATGTTTACATATTTCAAAATATGTTATGGACCATGCATATATACAACTTTTTTATTTGTCAGTTGAAAAAATAATAAAAGAAAAAATAAAATGACTTAAATTGACTTAAAATGACTTAAATATTATTATTTTTAAATATAAATGTGACTGTATCAATTTTGATTTTGTCTTTCATTGCAGGTATCTGCCTTTACCAGTTCACATTATGAGGTATATATATTTTTTTAACAAAATTGGCCATAAGATGAATTTGGGTAAAGGACTCTAAATTCAAATTGACTATTGTTAGGAATTTTGTATAGCAAGACAGAGAAACTTAATTCAGACTAGCTTGAGACAAACTAAGAATATATTTGCTCACATGATAAAATTCCAGGAAGAGTACAACTGTACCTAGGCCTGGGTATAGAGACTTGTAACCTCTCAAAAATATCTATCTCCCTTTCCCACCTCTGCTTCTTCATGTGACTAAACTTTATTCTCTCAGTCTAGATTTCTCCACATAGGTGGAAACATAGCTGCCAGTGACTGTGCAATTTCTAGCCTACTTTTGACCATGGCTGCACTGAAACTCATTATCTCTGACGTCAGGTTCCTAGTCCCTGACCAATCTCCACGACCAGTGAAGTTGAGGTTGTTAAAATAATGTCAACCCAGAATGCCTGGAATAGGGGAACTAATGTGTTCCAGAAGAATAGATGCGTTTATCAAAGGACTTTTGAGACAGATAAAACAGCTGGTGTCCACTACCATAATCGTTAACAAAGTTTGACATAGAACCTCATGGGGAAAAAATCCTCACGAGAATCTATTAAAAAATTATAGAGAAATGAATTAAGTGACTATTCCCACATAAGATGTGAATGATGAGTTGAAAAGAAATATTGCACCTGCTAGTTATTATCCTTACTTCTAGCAGTTCACACTTTTTTGGGGGGCACTATTTGTATTTTCTGCCTTTTTAGAATTCCTATTCCTTTTAAATTCTCAATTCTGTTATTGATTTAAATCATATGTTTAACTTTACCAATTTATAGTGCCATCAATAGTATTGAGTTTCTATTGCTCCACATGCTCATTAAAATTTGATATCAACAGTTTTTAAAGTGTCTATAAATTGATATCTCATCAATTTGCATTTCCATGACTACTTCTGAGGTTGGGCATCTTTTCATACATTGGTCCATTCCTGTTTCCTAGTCTGTGAATTACCTATTCTACTGGAGTTTAACCATTAATCTACTGAAGATTGTTTTTCTTTTTCTTATTATATTTTAGGAGTTCTTCATAAATTCTAGAAATTGATTCTTTGCCAGTTATATGTGTTGCAAACATCATTTTTCAGGTTGTGGCTTAAAAAAAACGTTTTAAAAATGGTGTCCTTTGATGAACAGCAGTTTTTAAATCTAATGTAGCTGAATATATTATTTTTCCTCCATTATGAGTTCTGTTTGTGTTTTTATGTCTCATACAAGAAATTTTTCCCTGGCTTGAGGACATAAAGGTATTCTCTTACAGTTTTTAGTTTCTAAAAAGGTTTAAAGTCTTGAAATTCACATTTTACTCTTATGTATCTGGCATTAATTTTTGTATCAGGAATGAGGTTTAGATTATATTCCATATTATATTATTAAATACCATATTACCCCAAGACCACCTATTGAGAGTTATTCTTTCCTACTTCTATGCCAGCTGTTTTTCTACTTCAAGAATGTTGTTATTATTCTTGTCTATTTGTTTTTACATATAAACTTTTGAGAGTCATTTTGTAAAATTCCTATTGGGATTTTAATGCACATTTCACGGAATTCCTAAATCATTTTGAGGAATGCTGACTTCACAGTAGTGAATCTTCCTACCTATAAACATAGTATATCACTACTTTTATTTATATTATCTTTAATGTATTCATTATACATTTTATAATTTTCTCCTCAAAATTCTTACACATATTTTATCAGATTTATTCCTCAGCATATTATTTTTATTGCTATCATAAATGTTATCCTTTCTAATATTATCTTTTCTACATATTCACTATTCAAAAATGAAAATACTTTTGGTATTTGTATGTTGATTTCATATCTAATAATCTTGTTAAACTCTCTTATTAATTAATAAAAATAATTTGGCTTAGATTATTTCAGATTTTCAATGTAGGCAGTCATGTTATCTTTGAATAATAGTAACACTTTTTTCCTGACTTAGTTTGCTGACTAAAATCTCCATTACTTGTCTTTTTCCTCTGAAATATGTTATCATAAACCTTTCTAAAACTACTCCCTCTTTTGAAAAGCATTGTATCACAGCATGAAAGGGTATCAGACTTTAGTTAACTATTTTCCTGTTGGAAATATTTATGGCATTACTATTTTTATTTGTTTTTTATTATTATATAAATGTTGGGATTTGGGTATATAAATCATTACTGAAATTTCTAAACAATTTCTTAGCATACATCTTAAGAGTAAAATTATTAGTACCAAAGAATAGGATCAGTTTTAAAATTCTTAATATGCATTGCCAATTACTTTCAGGATGGTCACTATAATTTACTGACAACCGGCAGTGTATGAAAACATCTCTCTCACCACATCCTCAGCAGTATATGGGATTAACCTTTATTTTCTTTTGCTAATTTGACAGACAAAAATGATATCTCATTTTAATTTGCATTTATTTGATTACTTCTCAGGTTGATCTTTTTCATATAGTACTTTTCAAACTTTTGGTGTTGTTTTAGCAGGGTCTTACCAGGATAAAAGTGTGTCTCATCAATATGTAAAAGTCAATAATCTATATTAACCTTATAAGATGTATTTGTATTATATCATATTGTGTTATATTTTTATTAATGAATCTTTTTTTATAACACACTGAAGTTTTTTATTCTTGTGCTAATTACATCAGTTATTTCCTTGATCAATTTCTTTCATTGATTTTATGCACTATTAGAAAGTTTGCCCAATATTTTCTCTTGGGTGTTTATGCATTCATTAAAATGAAATGGAACTTGACTGCACCATATTTTACATATTATCAGCTGGCACTAACCAAGACTTCCTTCTAAAATGAAAATTCCAGATCTTGGATTATGTTGTTTTTATTTTGCATCCACAGGGTTTGGCATAGTTCCTGGTGCGTAAAAGCTATTCAAGAAATATTTGTTGAATAAATTGGATGGTGTGTGTTTCACCTTGAAATTTTTCTATGATCTGAGTTTTAAATAAAAATAAAATAAAGCGTCTTTTAATTTATTAGTTTAGTTAAGTCTCAGGTATTGCAGAAAGATAATACTTGTGATCTTCAGTGATTTTTTATAATTCTAAATTCTCCATGAGTTTAACTTACCCTTATTAACCCTCAAACAGCCCAATGATCATCAATGTACATTAAGTGTGGCTTGGGGGTATACCCCACTTGTGGAATAGTAATTTTCTCTTTGTGTGAAGTGACATTTCTACTTTAGGTGCAGAAGCTCTAATTTTTAACTCTGATTTTGACCTCTAATCCCCATGCTCTAGCCAAGGCAGAGAACTACTTGACTGAGTTAGTTGAGTTGAACTGATATACTCGGGGTCTTAAGATCATCACTTCTGGCAGGCAAATTTTATTCACATTTTAAAACATAGCTCAAATATTACACCTCCTTACTTCAACTTTCCTTCTCCCACAGAATTAGAGGCTTATTCATCTGTATTCCCATAGCCAATAAAAGCGAACATTCGTTGAATGCTTACTATCCACCAGACATTGTGTAAAAAGATTTGCATGCTCTTCTTTAATCCTCATATTTACTCTGTAAGGACAAAAACTATCACTCCTGGTTTTTCAGATGAGGATATAGCTTAGTAGGATAACTTGCCCAAATTTACACTGCTAAAAAGTGGTGAATCCAAGATAAGAAACAGGTTTTTTGACACCAAAGCTGAAGCTCTTAATTGTCTCCTATATCACTGTTCCGTAAAAATTACCCTAAGGGACATGAACAGCAACATATTGAATTTTGTATTTTTGATACCTAGTCCAGTTCCTGGAATTTAGTAGGCATTCCATAACAATTTGGTGGTTTGGTAAACTGCAAAATGGAATATGGTCTGGGAAAGCCTGCCAGGTGGGGCTTGTTTAGCTGCATACTTAGTATTTCTGGAATTGCATGGTTTAATCCTATACAAATTAACCACATGTGTGAATACATGAGGGCCCATGCTTAAGCAAAGAGACTATTTCACCCAATGAGACTAGGGGTTAATTTTAATTTTTAAAAAGATAGTCTCCTGACACTGTTGGCAGGAGGATAATAATGGATTCACTATAAGTCATTAAAGACACACCAACAAATTGCGAGTGACATCATCCAGATAATGTGCTTAATGTGCTTGGCAGAGTGTCTTCCGGTTCAGTTTACCTTATGCTTCTTCTTTTCCACTCTTGCTGTTTTGTCTGCATAAGAATCTCTGACTGGCAAACAGAATTTGTGTGCCATGTTCTCACAGAGAAATAGGCAGACCCAAAAGGCAGCAGCATTTTCTGCTCTTGTTCCTCATTCGAGGGCAAGGTTAACACACGTATACAATAAAACTATTGAGCTATTTTAATACTTCTCCTGCCATGCATTCAGGACCCTCTAAAGTTGTCATCAGCTACTGTTTCATTTAATTCTCTGGGCTTCAGGGTAATGTAAGAAAATTGAAGAGATTAGGAGCTATCTCTTTCCTGTTCAATGCATTTGTGTTGCCGTAAATTGGCACCAACCTTCAATATCACGATCAGGGCTCTCCAGGGTCCTCCCACTGATATGACAGCCCAGTCAGCATGATAAATGGTGCACACGCTCTGGCAGGACAGACAATTCTTCCCTTCCTGACTTCACAGTTCTCTTTCCCGAACTAGCTAAGAGGCAACATCTCACCATCTTACTGCACCAAGTGGCTGCCCCATTATGGTGATGCTGTAAGTTAATTAGAGGATACAGTTTCCTTGATTAATTATTTTACATCTGCTGACAAAAGCGACTTTGACAAGTAGTAAATTGGAATAAAGGAAACCTCCCATCCAGAAAACTGCACTTTATATTTTTTTCTTTTCCACCTTTTCTCCTAGTGGAAAATTGTCTCACTTAAAGGTAGAAGCAATTCCACTGACTATAAACACAAAGATCTCAGCGAGCCCAATGACCCTAGTTGCAGGATTTGCAGTTTGCAATGTTTTTTGAGTGTGTATATATAACAGAAAAGAAAACAGATAACAACATCCACATTTACATGGGCAGAGAGGGAAGAGAGAAATAATGGTATAGAACTATTCCCTTTAATATAAAAGTACATGTTTTTGGTGAGGTCAGTCCACAAGTTCATGTTTATATACATATGCACTTAATTCAAAAGAAAACATCTTGAATAGTTGACTGTGGATACAAGGAATAAATACTTAATCTTTCCCAGGGCGATTATTTTTCAGTAAGAGCTGAAGTCCTGGGGATTTGAAGATACATGACAGGCATGTCTTCAAAAATGGCTCCTTTACATCTATTGTGGAGACGGCAGTACTTATAAAAAAGTTTAGTGCTATAATTTTCCTTGACACCATATATTTTACTCCTTTAAATGAAAAAGGCCAGAATCCTTCAGTAAACGAACTTCCTGGTTCTCTGTTCTGCCATCCCTTCCTGTCCCCGTGGACGAAACCTGGAGCTTCTCTGTGATGCTCTGACAGTTGCTCGCCCTCCCTCCCACTCCAGTGCTGCGTACGTGAGGAACACACGGACAGCACATCCTGCAACTCCCCACTCGCCGTCCACCCAGCATGGCCAATCCCAAAGTTCTGGCCGCCAAAGGGAATGAAGCTACAGAAACTGCAGGTTAGAAGACGTTGCTTGGATGGCATATTCAGAGGTGGCAGCCAGTACACATGTTTATCCTCGCTAAACTTCATCTGAGCATGCTATTTTTTAACTAAAATTAAAAAAAAAAAATCTTGTATGATTCTCCAGTAACTAAAGAATTAAAACTCTTTAATATGGCATCAAAGACTCTCCATAATGTGATCTCAGCTCCCCCTCCCCAGTCTTATAAACTTATTACATGTTCTTCTCTCTCCCTCAGAGCCGTAGACTTTAGCCACACAGAGGTATGCACTTCACCTTTCTGCTTTTTCTCCAAGATTTTTCCTCCATTTCTACCTGCTGTGCCCTCCTCCCTTTTCTGTGGGCTCTTTCTCCACCCAGGGTCTCTCAGCTCCAAACTTACAATCCTGTGCTCTGCTCTGTGAGGCTGTGGCTAGGGGCTGCACATTACCTTTCCCAGAGTCACTTGGCCGCTGGCTTCTGCTCAGATTCTGCCAATAGGAGGCCTTGGAGGGAGATTGGGAGGTGGGAAAAGGGGAGAAGGGGCTTTCTTCTTATTTCTGGTTCCTACTAGCCTCCAGAAACAGAGGACAGGGGATGGTCTCGCCTCCAGCACCCAGTTGCACCCACAAAGAGGTCTGAGCAGTGCTAGCTCCTGTGTTCTGGTAACCTGAGCTCTTCGTTTTTATTTCCTTTTAATAAAAATGCATACCGAGTTGAGGGCTTACTGTGTATGGGAAGCTGCTCAGACATGGATAATCTGGAAATACACAGGTCCAGTGGGTAGGAGACAAGAATCAATTGCTTTGGTCTTATTTGAGATGAGGCCTGAATCGGGTAAATGCAGATGGTAGAGAGGCAAGATGGCAAATAGAAAATCCTCACTATATGTATGCATGGACTGTCTAAAAACTTTCACCTGTGTCCCCGGCCTCTGGCCTTGGATGACCCTGCTGCTTTGCATATCCACATTAGAGTATTTTCTCTCTTGCGTCAGCCTTTGTTTTTAATTTTTCTCCCACTTGTGACAGAGAAAAGATGAGCTGGCATATGGGCCCAGAGCTCCTTCATTCCTATTCCTTTTATTACTTTCTAGTAAAATAAAATGCAACCCTTTACCAGTGCTGTGATGGGCCACAATGGAGCCCAAGGCAAAATATTATAGAAAAAGTAAGTCCCATCTATACTCCTTTATTTAAAATTCCAATATTTCGTTCATTCTGGATTTTTTGCATTATTTTTGAATTGTAAAAATATTGCACTAAAATATTACTTATCTTCATTACTGAGCTTTTTGGCACCCCCTTAAATATTGTGCCTGAACTGAGGGTCTCACCCATCCCACTGTAGCCCAGGCCCTGATCCTAAAGCTAAGACAAAAAAGTTACCTTTGGGTGAAGGTTTTCAGATTTGAATTTAATCTCTCACTCCTTTACATTTCCAGTCAATTTTAATATTTATTCCAGGCATTTACAACAGGATGCAGTTTGTTTTTCAGAAGGAAAGTTTTTAGGAATTTTTAGGTACCTGGTGGAACCTCCAAACTTTTCGGAGTAGGCATCTCCTCAAAGTGCTTCTGGAGAAGGTCCGTTTGATAGAAACCATCGTCATCACACCAGTGGGGCGGTCTGCATAGCAACGGGCATTTACCGTGGATCAAGCCTGCAAGGCTGAAGCTGTTTGGGCTTAAGCTCCCTGGTTGGTATTAATTCTGCCCCCGCACCCCAGGAGGCTGCCTGCTGGGCAAGGGAGCCCCAACAGCTCAAGGGTGCAGGGTGGGCCATTTGTGGAGCTGGGCAGAAACCCAAGGAAGAGGCCTCAAGTTTGATGCAGAAATTGAGCACCTTTCAAACAAAGGAAATTGGCTGGTCGGGGTGAGGGAGAAAAGCAGTGGCAACCAAGCGAAGGAGAGCAGCCCTGCTGAAGGCAATCGAAGACAGGTTCTGACACAGAGTGACGGGCTCAGTAAGGGGAGGGAAGTGGTGAGGGTGCACCCTTTATCTTCATGGGCCCAGAGACTCCTGTCCAGCTTCCCTGGGTGGAGGAGATGGGCATGGCAAGGATCAAGTGTGAAATTCAGGTTTTAAGAAGAGGACTGAATCCTAAAGAATCAGAATAAGACTATTCTAATACCCAAAAGAGATGAAAAGTTTATGGAACTGAACTGAGATTTCATTAATAAAACTGATGATCCAGCAGGAAAGGGAGTTTGAGGGAGGAGAACTGGATTTCAATTGTTGGTAAAAATAAGACCATCTATGTACTCCAGGGACTTGAGACCCTTAACAATCCAGTCATAAGCATCCTCATTAGAAGGTTAGAACAGAGATTTTCTCGTCTCTCCCTCCTCAACTGCACTAGAGCAGGGCAGGCATTGCAAAAGAAAGGCGGGTATTGTGGACTAGAGAAAGCCCTGGACACTGAGTGGAGGAGCTTGGCTTGAGTTCTTCCTCTTCCTCACTCATTCCTCACCACCTTGATCTTCTATTTTGATATTAATTTTCAGTAGTCCTGGTATCTAACTATTTAAGTATTTCATTTTTATTGTAAGATTAAGAAGGAAAGATATTATCAAGGTATTATAACATGTTGAAAGATAATTTTCTTTAAATTATTGCAAATCTTTTGTAGGACAGAGCAGGTTGTGAATACACACACACAAACAACAAACAAGACAAAATTATATCCTTGTGCTTTTCTTTGTATAAGTCACCTAAACTTTTTGTATCCCAGTTTTCACAGCTGTCAAAAATAGGTGATAACTATATATGGAGTTTGCAGGTTGTTAAGTAGGTTAAACAAATGAAAAGTTTACAAAAACTGTCAAATGCTATTCAAACATAACGCATTGTCATTCTTATAATAAGTATTTGTTAAATCATATTGCACAGGGATCAAGAGATCGAGTTAATAAGAACAGGAATCATGTGATACCACCATGGCACAGGCACAGTGGTAAACATCAAAGTTGCAGAAATCATTTGCGCTTAATGTTCTGGATTGTAAACCACAGCCAATATCACCAAAGACATTTTGAGTGGGCAGAGATCTTTGAGGTGATCTGGCTCAGTTTTGAACGTTGGGGGCTGGTAAATTGGGAAAAGTAAGGCCAAATGTACAGGATTCAGGCCCCACCTCTACTGCCAAAGCAGCCCTAATTAGTGTTAGTGATTGGGCAGAAGTCCTGGTAAGATTTCTTTTGAAACAATGGTTTAGGTTGAGTTTAAGGATCACTGATCTCACTTGTTCAGCTCTGCTTTTCACATCAGGGTTCAGAGGGGGCAGGGATTTGTCCAGAGTCATGAACGTAACCAGGGGAAGTCTGGAATGTTGAGCCAGGTCTCCTGCATACTGACCACTCTTCACAAGGTACAACACTGCTTTCCTAAGGCTCAGATTTGGAGCTCTTTGCTGCAACCGAACCATCGGCCTGGCAAACCACGCACTGAGCTGTTCCCTAAGCACTTTGGTAAAAACAAAACATTTTAGGAGAAAACGGATTATCTCTTGTAACAGAATATAGACACAAAAGACAAGAATTCAGAGTAGCACCTGGTGGGAGGACTGCCTTAGGAACCTGGGTTCACAAGTAGAATTCCATCAATTTCACGCACATAAGGGATTTTCGGGAGATGAAGTTCTAGATGGCTGCCACCCACAAGCAAGACAAATTAGATTTGCCAAAATTAATAGAATGTAACATGAACTCTTTGATTCACTCACATTAGTTGCCAAATATTTCTTTAGAACCTTGGATTAACATAGAGGTAGAGAGGCTTATAGAGACGGACACGTGTAGGAAAGAAATGGCCTCAGAAGTGGCCCCTGTGAATGAAAGGAGGAAGAGACATTTAAGAATTATTTCCAGGAAATATTTTTACTTATTGTTAAGGACAGGCTTGCCTTTTTGCAAGTGAATCAAATAGTTTTCTGGAAGATGGCAGGCGGTAAGTGTCTCGAGGAAGGCATAACTCTATCAGACTCTCAAACATGCCCCAGCGGGCTATAGCAGTAGATGCAGGATGAAGAACTACTCTGAAAGCTCACACAGAAATTCCCTAATAGAGTATGTAGGGCCTCATGTCTTTCACTCTTCTTCACTGACCCTCCCCCTTGCCCAGATACCTCGATGGCCTCCTAGCGGGTTTATCTGCCACTCCTCTTGCCACCTGAGTCTGATCCCTTCTCTGTTCTGCATTCATAAAGACCTTCCAGTAAGGGCAGTCTGATACTGTTAGAGTATCATCAAACCTAATACATTCAAGGGCTTCTTCCCTTTGCCTTTGAGATAACACAAAATACTGCATTCAGATCATAAAAGCTCCAAGATTTGGACCCAGACCGCTTCCTGGGTTCACCTGGTGGCCCTTTACCCAACCTTTGCTCTAACCCCATGGTACAAACCGAGCTCCATTTAAAGATCTGGGGACAGACCCTGCTCTCAGTCCTTGGCCTTTCACACACACTGCTTCTTTAGCCTGGAAATTTCCTCCCTGTTTATTGTGCAATTCCTACCCATTCTCCAGGTTTCAGATAACCATCAGTTCTTTGCAGAGATCATTGCTGACCCCTAGTACAGGTTATGTCTCTTGTGCTCTCTCCATCACCCCTTGCACATCTGCTCTCATGACGTTAATATTTTATGATGATGACTGTGTGCCTGGGAAATTAATTGTTGTTTGCAACCATGGATGCTTTGAAGAGGTTGGGTCTTATTCAGATGCAAGGCCCTTTGGTTCTGAGGAGTGTCTCAATGGATTTGGATAATTAAAAGCAGCTGAAGCTGAGCTGGACTTAGGGCCTGGAAAGATTTTAAGCGTTCTGCCAAAAAAAGAAAAAACAATAAGAGAAGTTTGTTTTGCTTTTCCCTTGACGCTTAAGTGAGCACTCACTATCTGTCAGGCCTGGTCTAAGTGCCTTCCCACATATTCACTTAACTTTCAAAAGGACACTCTCACAGAGTCACTATCCTTACCCCCATCTTACAATAATAAGAAAATGACATCTTCCTCAAGATTTCACAAGTAATGAGTGACATCCCTGGAATATGTTCTGAGAGGGAAGAGGCACAGGAGAAAGAGCAGCTGCAAAGGAAACAGGCAGAAGGAAAGGGTCCCTTATAGCTATACAACAGAGCCAGGGGCAGGGGGCGGGAGGACGCTGTTGACAAGCCATGCCCAGGGGCTATGTTTTAAGAAGTGGGACTTCCAGTCTTTCAACTTTGAGCTCATTTACTTAGTCTTTAACAATTTGTATTAAGAGGGCACTATATGCTAGGCACAGTTCTAGGATTGGGCATTGGGAGGTGGGGGAGGGGAATTTACTCATGAACTGAAAATTAAGCAGAAAACTGGAGAAAGCAAGGGGATAAGTCGCATCTACCAGAGGAAGGACGATCCAGTCAGAGGGAATAACAGATGCAAAGACCCTGAGGAGGGAGGATGTTTGGTGTTGTTGAGGAACCTTCCAGAAGCTACTGTGTCTGGAGCAGGACGAGGAGGGTAAGAGCACTAGAGATGGGGTCAGCAAGGGAGTTAGGACCAAGTAGTGCCTGTGAGGTTTTACGCAGAGGGAGATGGGAAAGTGTTTGGAGGGTTTTGAGCAGAGCTGAGACTTGTCTAAGTAGTATTTTAAGAGGGTTGCTCTGGCGCCATGTGAAGAATGGTCGCTGCAGGCAAGTGGGAGGCCAGCTGGGAGGCTGTCACCATGACCATGACCTAAATGAGGATAATACTGATTTGGAGGTGGTGAGAAGTGGTCAGACTCTAGATATGTTTGGAAAGCAGAGTTGTCAGGTTTGCTGCAATGTATTTCTTCATCTCTCAAAACTTACACTGAGTCTTGCTTGCTCACCGAGGCAGAGCTAGGAGTGGGGAGGGGGGTGTATGTGCATGTGTGTTCAAATTAAGAAAGAGGGCTCCATCTCATGTCTAGTGAAATGTGACACAAAACAGAAATAATACATCCCAGGCTGTGAAGAATTTCCTAGACTGAACTATTAATAATTCGGCATTAGGAGGTGCTCAGAGCCAGACATGGAAGAAAAATGTAAATTCCTTGGGAATTTTCACACTCTAGGGGAGGATCTTGGACTTTTCCAAACACAGAGAATGGGATTTGAGAAAATCTTAAGTGGCAGAATGACCCCAACCAAAATCTAGGTAAGACTGCTTTTACTTCCCCACTAGACTGTGGGCTTCATGAGGATATGGATTTAGTTTGTGTTACTATCTTTTGTCATTGTGCTCCTAGTGAGGCACACAGAAGACGCTCAATAACTATTTCCTGGAGAAAGAGAATGAATAATTCCCTTGTCTCAGAGAGACTAGTGTTGTTCCATAGTCCCTGTCCATGCTAGAAGTCCAGAGTCAGAAGAAGAACTAGAACCCAAAACCCTTGACTCTTCCTTAAGAAGTGCAAATCAGCAGGCCAAATGTGAAAGTCAGCATTCAGGTGAATATTTTCCAATCATCACTGTCATTAGCAGCAGTGGCAGCACTGAGCACTTACTGTGTCCACATTATGTGAGAGGTATCTGTAGGGAAGAGGGATGCAAATAGAGGGATGGAAACTCCATATAGGTGGTGGAGAGAGCCCTAGGCCATGTTGCAGCAAGACCTTGGGGCAGTTCCTAGTTTTTCCATTTATTAGCTGAGTGCATTTGAGCAAATATTTTACTCTCAAGTTGAAACTTTAAAGGGCAAATTATTATAAAAATTGGGGATATTGAAATAATATTTCATGAAGAGCTTATGAAGTAAGTAAGATCGTGTTTATGAATATGCTTTAAAAACTTTAAAGCACAGTACAATACATATTATAGTTGAACTTACAACACTTTTGCTGAAGATTTTGGCATATAGAATAAGAGAATGCCCTCTGATTATGCTAGGTTCATAAAGAATGAATTCTTTACGAAGGGCATAAAAGTGCTGATTTTTTTTCATCCTGCACAGCCCAATTGTACTGGTCCTCGTCATCTTGCTCCTGCGTTCTTCAGTATGTGATAGCTACAGGTAGGTGTCAGGCAGCACTGAAGAATTCACGGTTCATTCTTAGTTCTCCGTGTGCTCCCTTCTGGACTTAAGGCATATTATGGAATTACTGTAAGCCAACGAGTCTCCATCTGCAAATGAGGGATAAAATTTGCCAGCTGTCTCCTAACCTCCCTGGGAGGAACTGGGGTTTAATAAGATGATGAACATTATTCCCTCCATATGCACTCTACACCCTTGGCTCCTGCGGTCTTCAAAAGGCTTTCAATAGGCACAAATGCAGATTCTCTAAAATCAAATTCAGGTGGTCAGAAGGCAAGCCACACAGATTCATGCCAGTGACTATTCATCACAGATTAAAATTAATATCCATTAGTTAATGTTTTCTATTAGCAATTGTACAATTAATCAAGAACAATCTGTCACAAGACAGAGCCAGCTGTAGGTGGATAACTGGGATGGAGGTGGCTTGCCTTCAGTGGCTGCAGCATCACCTCTGCTTGTCTTTTCAAAGATTCCCATCCCTTCTGCTACTTCTCTTTGACCATCAAATCTAATACCTGAATCCACATAAAGGTGTTGGGAAAGCACATCCATACTTTCAGGGCACTTTGGAGCAGTTGCATTTTTAAAGAGGATTGTAAGAAGAGGGCAACACTTAAAATAAATAAAATCAAGCAGCCATTAATAATGATAATGAAAAGAATAACAGTAACAATGACAGCTCTCACTTATTGAGTGCCACTTGTGTAAGGCACTGTGAAGGATAAACACTATCAGAAATGGTCCACAACCACTGAATATACATTCTTCTGATCAGCTCGTGAGTCATTCTCTAAGATTGACCATATCCTAGGACACAAAGCATGTCTAAAACAATT
>VBSM01003204.1:65130707-65281582 GCA_008086735.1 Cheirogaleus medius | reverse complement strand
TTTAGTTATCCACTCATGAATTGACGGGCACTTGGGTTGTTTCCATGACCGTGTTGCAGCATTTTCTAATAGCACTGATGTGTCTCTTCACAATCCGTGCATGGTTTTTGCCAGGGCCACGTGAATGGTGGTTGTACAGATTGGGCCCTGCCTGAATGCCCGAGTGGATGGGATGGCAATCTAGCATGGGTTTCTCTCACCAGGTTGTGCTTCCTGCTGCGGGCCTGTGTCTGCAAGGAGAACAGCTCACCCATTTCTAATTAGCACAAAAGCACTATATGGGATAGCTGTGGTCCTGACCTTAGTGGTTTTAATACTTAGCCTTGACTAAGTATTCATGCCCTTTGGGTTAGGCTGTTTGTCATCTGTGCCCATTGTTTAGATAACATGCTTACAGGGCCATCTGTTTCACTTTTACCAAGGTATAAGCTTGTTGATTTACATTAGTGAATGTAGTTTCTGCTACAGGTAGGCCTCCAAGTTTGAATGGATTGCTCCAGAATCTCATCTCTAACGGTCCGGTAAAGTAAGGATAATGTTCTTGTTATGCAAGTTGAAATATCTTTTTTTTGTCATGGACTGGGATACATTTAGTTTGCAACATCATACTTATACATTAGTCTTTGGAAATATTCAGATATTTAAAAGACATAATTGTTAATTTTTGTACCACCTGTCTCTAAAACAGAGACACAACATCTAGTGAACTTCTCTGGATTCTGAAGGAAACAGTTAGTGTTTGGTCGTGCTGTTCTGACCCAATTTCACATAAGGCTGCCAGTTGTGCATGGAGTCCAGAAGAAGAAAAGGCTCTACAGCAGGCGGAAGCTTTCATTCAAGTTGCTTGGCCAATTGTGCCATATGATCTAGCATGACTTCATATTTATGGCTGATAGGGATGATATATGGAGCCTTCCAGAGGTCCCGATAGAAAAATCATAGCATAGACCCTGAGGGTTTTAGAGTAAAGCCATACTATTTTTCAGATAACTACTTTCTTTTTGAAAAATAGCCCCTGTCTTGCTACTTGGCCCTGGTTGAAACTGAACACTTGCCCTAGTGACACTGAGTTCCTGTGGATCTCAAGTTCCCTATCATGGACTGGGTATTATTGGATACACCAAGCTATCAAATTGTGATTGTTCAGTCGTCTTCCACAGAGTAGAAGGTCAATCTTAAGCAGGTCCAGAAGGCACAGATAAATTTCATGAGCAAGTGGCTCAGATTCACATGGTCCCTTATTATAAGCTGAATTGTGTCCCTCACAATCCACATATTGAAGCCCTAACCCTCAGTATCTCAGAATGTGGCTGTGTTTGGAGATAGGGACTTTAAAGAAATGATTAAGTGAAAAAAACAAAGAGATGATTAAGTTATGGTGGACTCTAATTCAGTATTACTGGTGTCCTATTAAGGAGAGGAAATTTGGACATACAAAGAGACACCAGGGATGCCTGAGCACAGGATAAAGTCCATGTGAAGACATGGCAAGAATGTGGCCATCTGCAAGCCAAGGAGAGAGTCCTCAGGAGAAACCAAACCCACTACCACCTTGGTCTTGGACTTCCAACTTCCAGCTTCCAGAACTGTGAGAATATAAATTTCTGTCGTTTAAGCCACCCAAGCTGTGGGATTTTGTTTTGGCAGCCTTTGGGAAGCTAACATATCACTTTTCTTGCTTCAGTGCCTCCTTTCATTCAGCCCATACCTCTATTCTTGGTGGGAATTCCCCACCATCGATTGCCTGCAAAATATCAAACAACACCACCAATAACAACAACAAGAGATTCTGGTACCTCCTAAAAGGGGATGGTTGTAGCATTACATCTCCATTTAGGAATTTCATTAGTTTTCAATTGCTGTTTAACAAATCATCACAAACTTAGCAGCTTAAACACCACCTATTTATTTTCTCACACTTCTATATGTCAGAAATGCACGTAGGCTTGACTGGGGTCTCTGCTTAGGATCTCACAAGACAAAGGCCAATTTGCCACCTGAACTGGGCTGTTATCTGGCAGCCGTGGGGAAGAATCCCCTTGTAAGCTTTGCCTATTTGTTGGCAGAATCCAGTTCCTAGCAGTAGGTCTGAAGCTCACATTCTTCTCTGGTCGTCAGCAAGGGGGCCTCTCTGTTAGCTGCCAATGACATTCCTTCTCACATGGTCCCTTCCATCTTCAAAGCCATCAATGGGACAGATCCCTCTCAGCCCTGAGATCTCTCTGACTTCCTCTTCTGTCCACCAACTGGAGAAAAGTCTCTGCATTTAAAGGGCTCATGTGATTAAATCAGGCCACCTGGATACCGTCCCTTTTGTCATGGAAGGGACCATCATCATGAGAGTGATGGCTTGTCATATCACAAATGCCACCCACACTCAAAAGAGAGAGTACTACAAGTGGGCAGGAGTCATTACAGCTCATTCTCAGCATTCTGCCTCCCACAGGAGTGGCCCTGCAGTACGCTGGGAAGGGAAATCCTCTTAATGAGCAGCACATCTTATGGTTGTTCACTCTGTCTGGAAAAGATACGGCACAAGTATGGGTCTCTACCGATTTATGGAGAGTCTAATGGTTTGGCTTGGTGATCGGGGATTTGGAAGGAATAAGAAAGTCTGGGGAAGAGGTTTGTGGCCAGAACTCTCAGAATGAGCACACAGTTTGAAGATTGATGTGTCCCGTGTGACTGCTGGACAAAGGAAAACCATCTAGACCAGTCTCCATAATCAGGTGGTCAAGATGACCTGTTCTGTGGATTTCAGGTGGCCTCTTTGCCCCACCACCCAATCCTTGCTCAGTGGGATGATGAATGAATTGGCCACAGCAGTAGGAATAGAGTTAATGGCCCAAATGCTCAAAATTATGGGTTTCCTCTCACCAAGACTAATCTAGCTATATTTTCTTCTGGGTATCTAACCAGGAAACAAACTACAAGTCCCATTTATGGCATCTTTCCCTGAGGAAGCTCGTCAGCCACCTGGTGTCAGGTAGATCACTTCGAACTTTTTCCATTATGGAAAGTGCTTTGATTTTTCTGGAATGTGCTTTGGATTTGCCTTGCTTACCTGCAATGCTCTTCTAGAACCACTACATGGACTTTATTTATTGTCATAGTATTTTACACTACAGTGTTTCTGACCGGGGACTCATTTTACAGTGAAGTACTGTAGCAATCACCTCAGCCCATGGAATTCATGGGTTTTGCCATATATTTTGTCATACAAGGCAGTTGGCCTTGTGAAATATTGGAATGGACAATGGAAGACTCAGGTGTAGCACTGGCTGAGTTAAAACTTTTTGTGGTTAATGGACAGCATCCTCTAAAATACAATATATGCCATGAACCCATGACCTGTCTATGGTGTCATTTGTCTCATAGCTGGGACACAGATTAGAGAACAAAAGTGTGGAGATGGGAGTGGCTCCTTTTGTTTACAGCAACTCTGAGCTTTGCTGGTTTAGAAGTCTTATTCCCAAAGGATGCATTCTTCCACCAGGGGACACAAGTCTCATTGAGTTGAAAGCTGGAACTGCCGCCTACACATTTGGAGCTTCTCACGCCATTGAACCAACACAGAGGGGTTATTATACTGGCCAGGGTGAATTTCCCTGATTATCAGTGGGAATTTTAGATTGCTTATATACAACGGAGTATATCTGAATCCAGGATATTTTCTAGGAAGTTTCTTGTTAATCTCATGTCTAGTAGAAATGTTAGTGGAAAAGCAGCAGCAGAACTATCAACAGTTCACCCTCTTGGAATGAAGGTTTGGGTCACCAGCCAGGTCAAGAGTGAAAGCCAATGAATGAGAAGATATTTCAATGTCAATCCTTTGTTTTGTAGAAATGTCATTCTTCCCTGCACAAGATATCGAAACATCAAAGCCCATGGGTGATGCTAATGTCCATCTTCATGTTAAATATTGGGAAAACTTCATTTCTTTCTTACTTTTTAAAATAAATGTAAATAAAGGACCCAATATTTCCTTCCTGCTCCCTAGCAGGATGTCTGTACAATCCTGGGAGTGAACACATCCCACTTTGAAGATCACCGACCTGGGCTGTGTACTATTTTACACATCACCTGGGTAGAGAAATGATTTTAGGGATACCAGAAAGGTCTCCCTGTCCAAAATAATATCTGACCTTCCGAATATCTGACCCATCATTACATAATTTCAGACCCAGATCTTTGTGAAAATTAAAATAATTAAGCATCACTGACAGCTGACTAAATTCAGCATTCATTTAGTTTATCACACTATTTCCTCTTATAGATTTTGTTGAGGGTAGGAGAAAAGGAAAAATGTATATCCAGTGACACTGTGGAAAGGGCTCCAGGGAGGGAAATCAGATGAATGGATCTACTCAGCACCTTCTTTGTTTTGCTAGCAAATTTCACATATTTATCTCATTATATCTTCTGAATAATCCTGTGAATTAGCATTCTCTACACTTTACAGATTAGAAATTTAAGTTTCAAAAATTAAGTTGCTTGCCCAAATTTGTACAGCTTGTCAGTGGAAAAGCTGCTTCCAACTCAGATCTATCTGATCTCAAAACAGATGTTCTTTGTACTACGCTATTTGAAAACAAAGATAAACTTTATTCACTTCATTGACTTTGTTTCTGATTATTATTTTTTCTTTATTAGGGTCTCCAGATTCACACAGATAAGTTTGCAAATAGAAACAGGTTTTTTGTTGTTTTATTTTATTTTTGTAAATAGCTTGCTTTTCAATCTCAGAATAAGCTGTAATTAAATTGTTACAGAAGCACAGAAGAGGAGGAGAGGGATATTTTTGTCTCAAAGCTGAATGACTCATTGACTCAAGATTTGAGAGAACCAGACCTGGCCTTCTGCCTTACTTAGCTGGGATTCTTCTGCTCTGGCAAAAAAGTAAACTTCTATCTTTTCATCTAACGCAGGCCTGGTCCTGCTTATCCTGTCCTCCTTCCCTTCCCTTGGAAGGTGGGGTGGGGACAGAGATTGTTCTGTGAGGATTCCTCCCAGCAGGAGGTTGTCCAGGCTCACCTTGCAGGCCAGAGGGCAGTTCTCCCTTCCTAACTTGTAAATTTAATGTTTCTAATATCTAGTGGTAGCCAGAAGTCTGGGGATTAGCTGTCACCTCTGTCATGGCCCAATTTGTTACCACCTCAGTTTCCCTCAACTATAACACCAAGTTTGGATGGACACTAAAGCTGTTTGACCCTGCTCATCTTGGTTTTCCCATCCCAACAAATGCTTGCCCTCTTGATCATAAATATAACATTCCAACTATCAGAAAAGTTTGAAACCATCATAATATGAATTTATCACGATGTGTTCCAAGGTTATTTACAATTATTTACAATGCTATGATTTAGGCACAGGCCAAGCAGGTATGCCAAAACCCTGCCTGGTATTTAATTAAGTAGGTTGCATATGCATATGGTAGCATGCTGGCTTAAGTCAATGCACACAAGCCTGAGTTAAAAAAATAAAATAAAATAACAGGGGAAAAAACCCTGCAAATTTCCTATCTTCCCAATCAATAGCATATTTGATAGATATTTGAATATGTGCCAAAGACATCAAGGGCAACTTTATTCTGAAGTCTATATACAATAAAATGCATTCAGATACCCTAAAATGACAAGATCATGGTATTGGCTACTATGTTAAATGTTAGAATGTAGCATATTTGGGGGTATCGATTTTTACTGTAGTCTTTTAAATAGATAAATATAAGACAACTATTTTAATCAAATATTTGTAGATCTTCTGATACCCTTATACAGAAGCTTCTCATTTGGGCAATATAGTTAAAAAAAATCATGGTGTGATATGCAGGTCAAACTGTAGCTCCACTACTTGCTGGCTGTAAGATCTGGGGCAACTTACTTAACCTTTTGGGACTTTAGTGTCCTCATCTATAAATTGGTGCTAACCAAACCTCCTCACGGTGTGAGATATTATCAAAAGTAGCAAAAAGATAGCATAGTGCCAGGCCAATAGCAGCACCCAGTAAATGTTAGTTCTCTCCCTACTGCTTGCATCGTGTACACAAAAACATTTACGTATACACATACTCAAGCATGAGAACCTACTGCTTCCCAGGACATTCTGTTGCTTCTGGAGCCTCTCAGTTTTTCCAGCCCTAAAGATAAGAAACTGTGCAGTTCTATGTTAATAAAGCTATTTCATATTCAGAACTGACTACTTTTCCCTCTATAGGAGAATTAACATCCAAGGAATGGGATATTGGGTGTTATCGCCTGTCTACCTAACAGTCTTCCGCTTCCCCCATAACAGAAATGGGTCTGCTAGGCTGGAGATCCTGATGAAGAGAAACCTTGTGTACACCACAGAAGCCCCGGGGAATTCCCAGCTGCAGCATGCTTGGAGGCCGCTAAAGCTGCTAATGTGGCAGGTGCGATTCAGAAGAAGAAATATATATCAGGTAATTGAGGCTGGAGGCAAGATGGAGCATTCAGAAGCTCCCCCAGCCCCACCTCATCCCCTTCTTTAAAAAAATTTATTTCTCTTCCTTTTAAGGTGATTTTTGTCATTCTGAAAAATATCAGGTGCACGAGGGGCTTTTGCTATGTAACAAAGCATCCCTAAATTTATCGGCTTAAAATAATGAACATTCATTAGGTTTACGATTCTGGGGGTTGGCAGTTTGGACTGGGGTTACCTCTTATCTCAGCTGGGCTCATTTAATTTGTCTGAAGTTAGCTGTTGGGTTAGCTGGGAGCTGTGTGGTCTAGGGCAGCCTCAGCTGTGATGGCATGTCTTTGTTCCACATGGTCTTTTATCTTCCAACAGGCCAGCTTGTTCACATGGCAATTGGGCGAGAGAGAGAGAGAGAGAGAGAGAGAAAGAAAGAGAGAGAAAGCGAGCAGAGGCATCTTTTGAGGCCAAGAATTTGGAAATGGAGCACTGACACGTCTGTGGCATTCTACTTACTGGCCAAAACAAGCACAAGGCAAGTTCAGATTCAAGGGGAGGGGAAAGAGATGCTTCCTCTTCACAGGACAAACTATCAAGTCACAGTGCACAGTGATTTGACGGAGTGGAAAAGTGAAGGATTATAGCCATTTCTGCAATCTACCACACCCTGGGAGTTCCGAATTGCAACCTGCTTGGGGGTCGCTGGAATGACTAATATGAGAGGCCAGATTCAGCATAAGAAGAAAATGTGCCAGGCAATTGAGACTGATGAAAGACTGAGCATTCAGAAGTCATTTTTAAACATTCCCCTCTTTGCTCTAAGGTGATTGTGTCATTTTGGCAAACATCAGAAAGATGTCTGCACAAGAGGCGCTTTGGGGAAGGAACACTTCCTGGGCTGGCATGATTGCATGGACAGTGGCCAGACCACCTCATTCCTTCCAGCCACCTTAGCCATCTTTGCTGACCACTATAGGATTCCTGCAGCCACAGCAATCAGAATCGATCTCGGAGAAGGGCGGCTTGCGTGGCTTGGCTGGGGTGCAGCACAGCTGGCCTCAATCATGCTTCTTAAATGTTTCCTCTTAAGCTTTTAAGGGTCTAAGAGAGCTGAGTGCACAGGAATCCAAACACGCCTTAGGACTGGCTTGTTCAAAATTGGCGCGGGACCAGGAAGAGAGGAAACAAAAGATAGGGTGAGGATCATGACCTGCTTGAAACAGCATTTAGGAGACTTTTCCTCTTACCCTGCCCAGATGGCTCAAACTCCAAAGTGCTTCCCCCTTGGTGGGGACCTTGTGGCCAAGCCTGCTCTTTGGCTGCCTGAGCTGCAAGGCACGGACTGTGACTGGGGACAATTGCTATCCTTGGAGTATATTTTATCCATCATTTTTTATCTGTGGTCAGTCAAGGAGAGAAGAGGCTTTGAATTTTATTCATAGGGCCCGAGGAAAGGAAAAGAACAACAGCTTCTTTCTAAGCGCCTTTTCTTTCTTAAAGGTTTTCTATTTTTCCTTTGTGACCCAGACCAAGACTGCAGCGAGGCTAAAACAAATGTGGTATTTCCTCTCCTTCAATACCTTACTTTTTCCTCCTCCCCTCCCTGGAACACAGAGTTAGATGTATTCAATCTAGGGCTATGTGAATTAGTGCCAACAGCTGGATCCTGGGCATTGGTGCTAAATGAGAGTAACCTGACTGCTTTGAACATTTATTTTGTCCCACTTGACAGCAGCCAGAAAGGCACAGGGCGGCCAAGATGGCATCGCCCTCTGCCTTCTGGGTCCAAGGTGAAGGACTATTACAGCGGGGCCTGGATGATGCTAGAGGGTTTAAAGAAACGCCGTTGAACTCCTCTCAGGTGATCGATCGGGATATTAGGGTTTTCAGTTTTCCAATACTTGGCTTTTTACAATCCAATTCTATAAAGATTTATGTAGCATTGGGGGATGGTGAAGGATGCAGCACATAAGTTTTTGAAGCTGTCAGTCAAGAAATGAGGCCGACTGATGCCTTTCAAGTGCTGGTACCTCTCTGCTAGAGTACTTCCAGGAAGATAAAGGTCCGCTGAATGTCATTGCTCTAAGACTGGCAGAGAAGATTGGACTCCAGCTCACAAGTGCTTATCTGGCACTTACTGTGGGCCAGGCACCAAGCACATTACAAATGCCGGCTCAGTTCATCTCCATAACTCAGGTCTTATTCTCCCTGTTTTACAGATGGGGAGGCTGAGCTCGGGGCAGTTCAGTGGTTTGTCCAAGAGGACACACAGCTTGCAGTGGTCAGAGCCGGGTGGGAGCCCTGGCACTCTGGCTCCGGAGTCTATGCTCTTAACCACTGTGCAACATTGCCTGCTATGAAAGCTTTTTTGGCCTAATCAGACCCTCCATTTCCCCTCTGGATTATTACTTTTTGAGAAGCTAGGGCCAAGAAGAGAAAGGAAGATAGGGGATAACATCTACTGTGCTCTGCTGTTTATACTTAGCTCATTTAATTTCCAGAACAATGCTACAAGGAATCATTATCCACAAGTTGGATATAACAGCACAGAGGCTCAGAAAGGTTAAGTGGCTTCACTGATGACACACAGCTAGGAAGTTGCTGTGCTGGAATGTGTGCTCAGCTTTTGTGGATCCCACATCCCTTAACTCCCCCTATACCTGCTGGTTATCTGCTTTAGTTAGCTAACCTCACACCAGCTTCTAAGAGCTAAGAATCTGCTTCCTGTCTTCTGATCGTTCAGTCACTCCCCGTCCTGGATTGTCTTTCTGATTCATCCTACGTTGTAGTCAGGAAAATAGAACGTTTGACGTTTTGAAGCTATGTGTGAAACCCAGCCAAAAAAACCAAAAATACCTTTCAAATCCTCTCAGGTTTCCATAAAAATGTGGCCTCATCAATGTCTAAGTATATATAACGTGCTTTTCCTTTTGGCTGTTGGAATGCCAATATGAGCTATTCATGGATTCACCTATTAGATGGCAATAAAGTCATCTTTAAATTTTTTCCTTTTCATGATTATGGGAAGACCAGAAGGTAGAGATTTCAGTATGCATCTCAGGTCTAAGATATCCATGCATGTGTCGGAATAACAAACCAATCAACCTCACTCTGTCCCTGAAATCTCACCTTGCGGCTACCCCTGAATGGACATCTTGCATATTCCTTAAGTGGAGACCATAGTGTGCTTGTAAGAGCCTCCGTCACCACTACCAAAAAGCACATTGGAGACACCCACGGCAGCATTGTCACATGCAAAGGAGAGCCTAGAATGCTTTGGAGGTCCTCTGGCAGCCAGCAGGTCCTGCAATGCACATTCCTTAACAGAGCAGGCCTCTGGAAGGGCTGAAATTAATGTCTTAAATCAACATTTTAAATCCCTCCCAAAGTAAAATAAAGCACAGTAACACACAGAAAACAACAAACATTTTTATCTACATTGCACTTTGCAGCTTATGAATGTGTTCAGGGACCTTATTTTAATTTTGATCCCATCTATAAAGTGAAGGCACCAAGCATTACCATCCTGTTTTACAGATAAGGGAGCTCTGAGGCTCAGAGAGGTTAAGTGACTTGCTTGAGATCAAACAGCCAGTGAGAGATGGAACTGAGGCCTGGGTCCAGTTCTTCTTACTCCAAATTCAGTAATCTTTCCAAGATAGCTTAATCTTCTTTTTATATGATCTAGAAAATAATGCTAGCAATAAGGAATTATGGTGCAATTATAGTTTATTGAATAGCTATGGGTTATTATAAAATACAAAAGCAATAATCATTGCCAACTGTTTTTTGTGCTTTTAGTATATGCTAAATGCAATATGCATATACTTCTCTGTTTGTTCATTAGAGCTCCATGGTTGCCTACTATGATCCAGATATTATTCAAGGAGGCAGGAATTATTTGCTTCATTTTGTAGTTGCATAATCTGAGACTTAAGAGGGGGTAAAGTGACATCCCCAAAGTTAAACAGCCAGTAAACAACAGAACCAGGACCCAAACCCATGTCTCATGACTCCAAAATACCTAACCTAAACCATTTCACATATACACAAAGCATCTAGCATCACCAACTATTTTAAAATGAGGAGGCAATATCTAGCTTTGAACCATCATTTCTTATACATATAGCTTAGTTCTAGTGAAAAACAATAGAGAGGTATACATTTGCCCCCACACAACCTGTTGCTGGTTGGCTACTGCATGTTCCTCCTGTTATCGGCAATAATTTCTACTACATTTGGATCTGTTTCAAGAAATAAATTCTAGTAATTGCATTTTTACAACGTTAATTATTTTACACAACATTTTCGATGTGAACTCTGTCAGGGTGCAATAAATAATCATAATAGTAATTATCATGGCATATTTGACACCTATGGAAATGAGGTGCTCTTGTCTCAGCAGGCAGGGCATTTTCATGGAGACACAGTGAGGAAGGTTTTCTCCCCAGGGACTCTGTCACTTTCCTTGGGTCTAACTCACAGATCCTGCTGACACCTCGGGCATGTGTAAATTTCCATAGAAATGTAGAGATGCTGGAAGATCTGATGTGGTACATTGAAAGGACTTGTCTTAGTCCTTTAGGGTTGCTATGCCAAAGTACTGTAGACTTGATAGCTTATAAACAACAGAAATTTATTTCTCACAGTACTAAAAGCTGGAAAGTTCAGGAGCAAGGTGCCGGCAGATGCAGTGTCTGGTGAGGGCCCTCTATGTCCTGGTTTATAGATGGTGCCTTCTTGCTGTGTCCTCCCATGGTGGCAGGGGTAAGCTAGGTCTCTGGGATTTCTTTTATAAGGGCACTAATCCTATTCATGAGGGCTTTCCCCCCATTGTCTAATCACCTCCCAAAGCTCTGCCTCCCAATATCATTATATTACAGGTTAGGATTTCAGTGAATTTTGGGTGGATACAAACATTCAGATCATAGCAGGACTTAATACCATTTGCTGAATATAGAGAGTGAAGACAAGGATGAGAACAGGCGTCACAATTTGCGGCAGGGGTATGGCTTTGAGTGCTGTGATCCCCTTCTCAATCAATAGCACCAGAGGCTGCACAGTTTCCTAGGGCAGGTGTCTGCCTTGTCTCCTTCCTCTCCATCACTGACCAACTGCCACCTTTTCCAACTCTGAACCAGATGCTGTCATCTATATCCACTTGACCTGCCCTGCAGCTTTCATGAACAGTCCTCTAGTGACTTCCTACCTAATCTTGCTGGCAGAGATTTCCCTCTGGCATGGGAATAGCCAGGGAGTGAACCAACTGGTTGGTAAATACACAGTCCAGTTTTCTACGTGTGTTCTACGCAGTCAATTGGCCATAGCAGGGACTTGATTATTAATATACCATTCCTTTTTTCTCTTCCATACTTCCTCATTGTACTTCAAGAATCACCTCTCAAATAAACCACTTGCATGAAAATCTTTTTCTCGTGGGGCATGGGAGAGAAAATCCAGACTAAGATGATCTCCTTACTCATGGGTGGTTTTCTTTTATTCCCATTACTCCTGATCAGGCCACCCATGGATTTCTCCACCCTGCATTGAGAGTGATCTTTCTGAAATGGAAATGTGTTCTTGACATTCCCAGACTTAGAACCATTCATTGATTCTTACTTATTTCCAGGAGAAAGTTTCAGTGCCTTGGATTTAGTGCGGTGTCAAAGGGCCTCCACATCTGTCTACTGTGTCTTCCCCCAACCTCCCTTCTCCCTGTCTTGGTTCTAACCTCCTTGAACCACCAGCTCTACTCTTTCTCTTCAGGGCCTTTACACAGAATGTTCCCTGTGCTCCAGGTGTCTTTTTGGTTTTCCTCTCTCTGATCCCTCCTTCCTGCCTTCACTATCTAACCCTCCCTTGTTACTCCATTGGCAAATGAAGTTCTCCGTTTCCCCCAAATCTGGATGAGGTGTCCTATGACATCTCATAGCACCTTGTGCCAACCTGTCTCACATGTGTATGACTCTGTGCAATTATAGCCTATTAGCTTGTCTTTTTCACCAGAGTATAAGCCTCTTGAGGGCTAGACCTGCCTTTTTATCTTTGAATTCCTAGGATTTAATACATGGTATGTGGTAGGTGCTTATGAAATGTTTGTCAAAAGAATTGCTGTTGGAATTTATGTTTTCTCAATGACTGGTATGGTTGTATGGTTGAATCCTTTTCCCTGATTATTTCTTAGGTGTGTATATATATATTTTCTGAGACTGGCCTACCATGCCATTTATTATTTGTTTTCTATTTTGCTGTGGTGGTGAGACATCACACAGTACGAATGCTTCCCATTGGATCAAATATGGTTCAGTCTTCACTGGCAGACACCTGTAGCAGCCCTACGGTAAATAACTACTCACTCAACTCTTCCTGTGTGAACCAGGAAGAGTGGATCGCCATGCTTCCCACCATCATCTGGCCCCAGGCAGTCCCACCTCAGCCAGCAACTGAGGCAAACTAAGAGAGTCTTTTTCCTACACGATGCCTCTGGCAGGAACATCCCCTAAAGGAGAGCTTCACAGAATTATTAAATTTCTGACCCACTCTGCCAGTTGCCTGTACATGTGTTCCAGCTCCTTGGCTTTGGGTTCTTGCTCTAAAATTCATTACCAGCTCTTGAATGAAGCATCAATCTAATGTGCAAGTTTGGCCAAAATGGCAGGCTTTGAAGGAGGAGTGAATAGACATTCTCATCAGGCAAGATTTCCCAGTTCTCGCAGCTTTAAAGTGAGCCTGCCTCACAGGCTCAGGACACAAACGCTCCTAGAGAAGGTGTCACTGCACGTCCTCTGTGCTTTGTCCCTCCTCCCTGTCATCTCAGGTGGGCTCTGAAGAGCTCTTATAGGTCTTGGCTGCAGAAAGCTGAAAGCTTTCCCAGGCAGCCTCTACAGAGCAGTAACTTCCCAGTTCTCAAGATTTCAGTGTTAAGGTTTCCAGCACATTCTTTGAGTTTTTCACTTGTCAGGGAATCTGCTGAGGGAGGGCCCCAGGGTGTGTCCTTGGCCCTAGCTATTTGAATATTAAATGGCAAAAACATATGTAAAGTCCTCAGAATTATGCCTGACACTTAATATGTTCTCCATGAATGTTACCTTCCTCCACTGCTCTTGCTGCTGACTGATTCAGTGAAGAAATCCCTGTGTCAAGGGACAGTCACTTCCATGGCCACCAAGTTTATACTCACAGAATTCAGTTAAAGAGGAGGCCTTCTAGAAACTTCTACTTACCCCGAGTTTCAGTATCATTCAGGAAAGAATGACTGGGTGAAGGGAACCACAGTGAGGCTCTGCACTGTTAGCATACAATTTCAACAATGACATTGAATAACAACAATATGCCATTAATAACAATAGCAGTTATACTAGACATAGGAAACATGCTGGAAACTACTTGTATTATCACTATTCTTCATACCTTTGCAAAACCCGTATGTATCAACCTCATTTTACACATATTTGAACTGAAGGGGGTACAGTCAGCAAATAGTGGTATTTCCCTCCCGCCCTACAACTGCTTTAAACCCCTTCTGTCAAAGCTTGCTTTCTCACCCTGAGAAACATCTTGGCCCATGCCATGGTTTTCCAAGTCATTTTCAGATATTCAAGAAGCCTCATTGTCAAGTCTTAAGAAGTCCCGTTAAATCTAAATCAAACTCCAGTCTGTCATCCGAGTAGCAGTTTCTCCTCTTGATTGAAACCCAGGCAGAGCCCAGGCTCTGAAGAGCACAGTGGGGAGGGAACGCTGGGTGCCTTGTTCTTACAGCACTTGTCACTTCCTTCCCCCTTTTCTGGGGTCAAAACAGCGAGAAGGAATGAGAGGTAGAGTGTGAGTGCCATTGCCCAGGGCTGGTGTTTGTGAGTCTCTCTTGGCTGTTGAGTGTCCTCTGTTAAGGCATATGGGCAAATGCGAGCTATATATGGAAGGCCATGTATACGGCCTCGTCCCTGACACCCCCAACTCTTCTCCTTCCTTCCACTTCACCTCCCAGCCTCAGCCAGCTCTGCCCTAACCTTCCCGTTCCTCTCCTTTGGCCTGGGCACTTCTGCCCTGTGCTCTCTGACTTAGGAGATGGAGCCTGCAGCTGTCCACTTATGACTCTCCTCTCAGCCTATTTCTGTGGGGGTTGAGTCACCTGGCAGGTAGCCCTTATTCATAGAGCCACTCCCAACATTTGTGTGGCCCTAGGAAGGAGTATAAACAAAAGTCCACAACTTTCAAATATCTTATTTTATATGCCTAAATATTTAAAAGTTGTAAGTCAAGCTAAAAATGGTTTAATAAAATGTGTTCTATGCTCATTCCCTAACAACCATGCCTTTTTAATAACCTGGAAGGCCAGGCAGGAGTGTATTTAGAATTCTTATACTCCTTGTAATTCCAGGCTAGATGCTGGCTCCAAGCCTGAATGCCCAGCCCACTGTCAGTTTCCCTTCTCTCCCTTCTCTCTCAGTCTCCTGGGCTATCCCAAGGGGTCTTGTTCATATGCATGTGGACACCTTTGTCCTCACATCTACCAGCAAAACACTGACCCTTGAACATCCCTTGTCCCCTGGGCTTACTAGTGATGGGATCTACCCTTGGCATCTGGCTTGACTTGAGGACATTTGGGAATGGAATTCTGGAGTCCTAGTTACTCAAGTCACAGTCTAGAAGAGGGCATGGTCTCCAGGTGGGCATGTCCCTGAGGTGGCCATGTCCCCTTGGCCTCATGAATCATTTCTTTAAAACAGAAGAGGGTTGTGGCTGAAGGAAGGCAAGAAGAGTCCCTCCAGAGTACAGGGTTCAGGGCAGGAATCCCTCCTGCCCTGGTTTAAGGGAGCTACTGCTCTTGAGTATGGGCCTTTCAAGACAATTCACGCCCATCTACATTCCAAACACTCACTTAGCCTATGGAAAAACCTCAAACACTATTTCCCTGCTAAACTCCAGAGGGGTAGGCTGTTCCTGAGAAGATTGTTGGTCCTGTATTCCTGTAGCTGCATGGGCAGGCCTACCAATGCAATGGCATCTCAGTCTCTCTGACAACCTGGATTTCCCTAAGTACATTTTATGGGGAGCCCTTCTCACTTGTTGTGAAAATAAGCAATTTACCTTCACTGCTGTATCCTGTACCCTTGGTGCCTTGAACTGTGCTTAAAACATGATAGGAGCTCAGTTTAAATTTGTTAAATAATTGAAGACATGGAAAGCACCCTGCTCTCCTTCTTGTAGGGAATTTCCTCTAGGACAATTATGTTCTCCAAAGACTCCACCCACCCTCACTGCACTCTGATCAGTCTCCTCAATGCATCCCTAGGCTTCTCTTATTTGGAGATGGCCATTTGTGCCATCTCTTAGCTCTGCATAGACGAGCAGCGTGAGGGACCGGTCCCTGCTTTGGGCTTTCGCTGAAATTCCAAGACAACAGGAAAAGTTCCATTTAACCAGTTCCATGTAACTTGCCTAGTTCATGCAGCTGTCGTGGCAAAGAGCAGATTGGAACCCACACTAAGTGGGTCCGCAAGACACCCATTCTCATTATGCCAGGCTGCACCGGGACCCCATTTTAACAAGACGATCAGGGCGCAGTTTGGGAGGCTGCATCAGCACACTACCCGTCACGCTGTGGCCGACGGCAGCCTCAGTTCTGATTGCCCAGACCCGCATCACGGCTGCTTATGACACACAACTGCTCCTGCATCTCATTTGGCGGCTGCTTTATGCCCGCTGTCAGACACCAGCCTCAGGAGAGTGGGGGGAGCGCCCCCAGCTAGTTCCAAAGTTCAGTCGAATGGTTTCGCAGATGACTTGGGACTGTTCCTGTGATTCAGCTGTGCAGTGATTTGTACAATTAGAACAGCTTTCTCGCCTGCGGCCTTCGAAGAACAATTACAAAAACAAATAGCAGCAGCAGTAGCAGCAGACATAACAGCAGAGGGAAAAAAGGCGCCAAACAAGACAAAGACCTCCTCCCCTGCCCCGTGCCCTGTGGCTGCGCACATCTTTCAGCGGAAGGCAATGCTTGCTTTTCATCCGAGACCTCAAAGAGTCAGCTTCATCAAGAAAAATAGCAGTTAGCTTCCCATGTAATTATCACAACAGATACTAACCCATTATTTCATAATTCTTTAGAAATGAATACGCCAATAAGATTCTCTCCCTGGAAATTTCTCGCGTTGCCGGTTGGCTGGACAGTCCGCACCAGTGGTGCGGGGCTGCTGGCTTGGCTGACTGGGATGTGGCATCTGGGCTGCTCCTCTGTGTTCTGCCTCATCGCCTTGGCTGTTACCTTCAGGCACTGACATTTTCCCCTGCTCTAAGCATGCCTAACAGTATCTGTTCTACCTTCGACACCTTCCATTCCTTTCGGTTTTCAGGGCATGTTGCTTTATTGTCCTACTATGCCTCAATAAAGACCATTCCCAGAGAATTTGATAAAAACACTCAAGACTGGTGTGGTGCACTGTCATTTACCCAGCCCCCATGAGATCTCCTCTCTCTCATTTTGAAGTTGCAAGAGAGGAGGCGGTCAGGGGCCAAGACACAAAACTGACAAGTGGCCGAACCAAATCAGGGACTCAAGTTCCCTTAATACCAACATCCTCTATATTATTATTCTATCAGTGGTGGGGTGGGGAGGAGATTCCCTGATTTCTCATGCTGCAGCATATTTTACCAATATCTTAAGTCTTGTTGGAGGGAAACACACACACACACACACACACACACACACACACACACAGAATGCATGTTTATGGTAGAAAAATTAAAACACACACAAAGAGAAAATAGAACAAAAATCACGCAGAATCGAGGCAGGCAGTGATAACCTCTGCTAATATTTTGTTTTATACGCCTGGCACTCTTTTTGTCTATGTACACATAATTTCAAAATTGGTGTCATACCAGAAATACTGTTTTTAACTTACTTTCCACTTAGTGGTGTTTTATGCGCATCTTACTCATGCCCATAAATACAGAAGTTTCCCTGCAATAAACTTGTGATTTACAAAGTTCAAAGAACAAACAAAGCTCAGTATTGGAGCTAAAGTCTATCAACTCCACCCACCACCAAGAGAAAGTATTAGGAGTCACTTTGACAGTGTTTATCTGAGTTTGTAAACAAGTTCGTTTCCAAGCAGGCTGTTGGACAGCAGTGAGTTTGTATGTAGAGAAGGGTCTCTGCAGTGACCCCCATCCCCTGTGGGCTGCATTTTGCCCCACTGTTTGGGTGTGTTGTAGCTTAAGCGATTCCCTGTTGTCAGACATTTTGTGATCACAAACGGCTATAGGATGGATGCCCTTCTCCATACACCTTTGCCCACTTTCTGACTATTCAAGGTCATCATGCTGAACTGTAGTCAACAGTAGAGATTAGAAACTTTTCACGCCGAAGGTGAGTGGAGTGAGGAGTGCCGCTCCCCTCAGTCAGTGCGCACCTCTGGGTCCCAGCTGCTGAGGTCCTCCTGGCCCCCAATGCCACCAATTCTGGGGGCTCCATTATTAGGCACAGGTTCCTTTGGATTAAGTATTTGTCCTCTACAGAAATGCACTTACTTCACGAAGAAAGTATTTCCTGAGAGTACGTTCTGATGCAAGAAGGTCCTTTCATGTTGTTTCATATTGTTCTTTGTAATTGTTCATGAGTTACAGAAGCAATGGAGAAAAATTGATACAAATGTGGGCTGTAGAGCCAGCCTATCTGGATTGGATACCAGCTTCACCACTTACTAGCTGGGATGGCCTTGGTCTAGTTATTTAATGCTTCTCTGCCTTCCTTTCCTTATCTGTATAACAGATGTAATAATGTTACCTAATGTCCTAGACTTGTTGTGAGGATAAAAATGGAAACTGCCTCACATGGTGCCTTGAATATAGATATTTACTTGATAAATGTGACTTACTATTATCTTCCTAACTGGACAAAAATCTCCCAGAGTCAGTGACCATTCATTGGCTTGGAGGCCACGGTTGCTCTGCCCAGATTCCCTCAGCACTCACACTCCCCTGCGTGTTGGCAGCTTCTTAGGGCAAGCATCACCCACTTTCTGCCTGAGGGCTTTCTCTGGCTTCTAGAGTATGCCCAGACCACACGCAGGCCAGGCCGGGGAGTCCATGTCCTGGGAGCAGCCCTTTACAAAATGACAGTTGGGAGTAGCAGACACATGGCTTATCTTCTTGCCACCCAAAGAGGACAAATCTGTGGCATGTTCTATACCACACTCCAGAGGTCTCCAGCAAGACTGAGCCCTAGTTGCCCTGGCAGCCTGCTCACGACACTGGCTGCATTGGCGTCTTTCATTCACTGTCTCCTTTCAACTCTTCCTCACCCAATGGGACAAGCAGTCACACCTCCCAAGAAAGCCTGGGGACTAAGCCATATGTTAGAATTCTTTAAATATGACACAGTGAAAAAACACAGCACTGATCACCCAGGGGCCCACCAATGAGAATTTGTTTAATAAATTGCCTCTAAGAAAGTGCCACCTGAACTCACACCTCTCTTCTTGTTCATGGGCCTTCATTAATGAGCACTAAGCTCTGTCATCTCTACTACTTGCAAAGCACAAGGTTCATCTTGGGGAGAGTAATAATTCCTTTGGTAACTATCCTTTCTCTTTTTGTGAGCCAAGGGTGAATTAGAATTAAAGATTCTAATTCAAGGGTTGCAAACTCACCTGCCTGTGGGGTGACAGGGAGACAAGCCAAATAAGTGGAGTGGGTAGTATTGAAACTGCCCTGACCTGCGGCCTGTGTGGGATGAAGGGAGTGGCTGCTCAGCTCCACCCACTGGCTGCGATGCAGGATGAAGGCCCCTCTGCTCCCAGATCTTCAGTCTCTTTTTATTTCTTAATGTATACTTTCGTGTTAATCAGCCTTATTTGAAATCATTGATAACTAATTCAGTGCTTTCATAAACATATCATCCATAGACACAAACTCCACTCATCAGTGGCCTTCCAACAAGTTATCTCTGCTTTAAGCAATGACCCAAGTTCACCTCTGTAGCCATAAGAACTCATTTAAATGATAAGTCAGCCACAGCACCTGGCCCTGGTTTCCACAGGGCTCAGAGAAGCTGCATTGACTGGGGATGAGCCCTGACTTGGAGCCTCTGCCCCCTTCACGGTACATGTGGCTGAGTTCATTTGCCTCCCCACACGGACACTGATCTAGAATTAGATTTCATTTCCAGATCTCATGTAAAATTAATTTTCATAATTCTCTCAGTTCCTGCCTGTCTGTACATATCTTCCTTCATTAACCACTGTATTTCCACATCTGAACTGCTCCCGTCCCACACCTGGGAGGCAAAGATTGCAGGCAACTCTTAACTATGAGCTGGCAAAATGTGTTCTGGAGGCCTGAGTTACTGGTCTCAATGTGTGCCTTGCTGTGCCCTTTAAAGATATTAGTGTAGCACCAGAAACAACACAACAAAAAAAGCATGAAGTTCCATTATGAGTAATTAAATCAAATAAAATCATAGAGCATATTGCTCTAGTGCGAGATATTTCGGTGTCTTTGAACCCACAGTGGTTCTTTGCTCACATTTAATAAGTTTTTTTGGTTGTATAAAGGATGCTTTAAATTTTCTTGAAAGGTTTTGCATAGGCACCCAGCTCTGAAGTGACCCTTCTCTGGGAACAGTTCTATTCTGCTTGGATTTTGAAACATTCCCTAATTAAGTTGGGCCCCATCCACCTACAGCTTACATCTTGCCAGTTGTTCCCTCATGAAATTAGCCCTAGGTGCCAGCCTATTGAACATCTGTTCTGTTCCTGTTTACGGAGGTCAAGTGGAAGGTTCTACAAATGAAAGTCATCATTTAGTTGGGGTCTATAAGGCTATCCTCTGTGGAGACTCCTCTTTTGTTGTTCTGTGTGTCAAAGAGAGGTTTATTTTCCCCTTTCTTTTTAAATTAAACTACAGGGTCGGTGTTGCTGCCACAGGGTTCATGCCATGTCATGTCAAAAAGCAGGGGCTGAGACACTGGGAGTCTCAGGCTAGAACAATGTCCTGCACTGACCTGAAAGGAGCACCGTGTATGGAGGAAGAGTTTGGGAGAAGCTATGTGTCATGCCTCAGCAGAATTATTTGTTTTCATACTGGTGCATGATTTTTAACGCTGTGGCTTTCTTTCTTTCTTTTCTTTCTTAAAGCACTAGAATGCATTTGTAAATAAACTATTTGGGACTTCCATATAAATAAAGAAAGATGCTCCTGTTGAAAAAAGGTGGAGGAATAAAAGGTGCAACTATCCTTTTGTCCTCCTCTGAGCTTTACAGAGCACCTCCGAGAAGCCCTGGGCCTTACTGCACAGAGTGTGGTCTCTACACCACCTGGATCACTCTGGTGCTTGTTAGAGATTCAAAATCTTAGACCGCACCCCTGCCCTCCTGCATCACCCCTCCCCCTGTGATTCCATTTGGAAACAACAGTCTCAGGCTCTGCAAAGCACTGTTAGAAAACACTGATCTTGGGTTTATCTCACTGGGCTAAGAAAGAGAGTCCTGATGACTAGTTTCCAATGCTGTTTATGTGGTTTCTCCAAAACAAGTTCCAGAATGTGATATTGCATATGCTTACTTTGAAAATTGAAGTTAATTAAATTTTATTTCCTTTGGTATACCTTGAGACAGCTGGAAATAACACTGCATCCAAACTTGGGAGTTTGTGGCCATGACTGGGAATATGAGAGAGATCATTCATGGTTCTTTCAGAGCAGCATCAGCCTTGGACAGGCCTAGGCCTTCTCGGTGGACATGGCTGTGCTTCCTGGAGTCACTCTAAAATGATGGAATTACATGTGATTTTGGCTGGTCTTTGGTTCTAGAATGACTTTCGGCAAACTGGGCTATTATATGACTTGCTCAAGTGAATATACATTAAATATCTGGGTGGAAAACTCTACCAATACGTGAAGTGCCTGGGATATCATTCAGCCTCATATTGTCTCAAGTTGCATCTCTATAATAAAGTGACCAATTTGTCCCTGTTTGTCATGGACTTTCTTGGTTTTAGCACTGAAATTCCCTTGTTCCAGGAAGCCCCTCAGTCCTTGCAAAACTGGGACAACTGGTCAGCCTAGTCCAAAAGCAGGAATAGAAATGTTTAATTATCCAAAGCCCTGGGCACTGTGTTGGTGAAAATGATGCTGCAAGCTCCAAGTTTGGCTATTTTCTTCAATACCTAAATACATGAATTTTAAAAAGTGGCTTAATGATATTGTTTCAATACTTATTTCTTAGATAGCAGTTGCAAATGATTCCAAGATATGAAACAGGTGTTTCTGCATGGTCCACTGGATAGAATGAAGAAAAATGTCCTCCCAGATTACCCTACAGATGACGTACCCAATGGTTTCTACTTTCAAATGAAAAATACGCTCAATCACATAGTCGACAGGATTCCATCTGGCCTGTCTGTAATACCCAGAGCCGAAATGGAAGCCTCTGTGTTGTTTCTAGGTTCAGGCAAAAACCTCACGATGTTTCATGAAGCAATTAAAACAGGTGTGTGTCATCCACACCTGCTGCCTCTGCAAACAGTCAGCACCCCATACTCATGGTCCGGAAAATTACTTTTAGTGTGGGTCTGTGCAAGAGCAAACAAATGCTTTGGCAAGGCATGCTTTTGTGGCCACCAGCATCTTAATATGGAATTCAGGGTTCCCTTTACAGAAGGAAACTTTCTGCATTGTCAAGGAGGAATTTTCCACCCAAAGTTCCTCTAATTCTGTGTCTTTGGGTCTGGTTCTCCTCTTCTTACAGCTTTGATATTGTCCTGGGTTCTAGGAACATGGTAATGTTTGAACATTTTTGCCTCATATAGACAAGGGTGACTGGTAGAATGTGTGAGGCCAGGCTTTAGGAAACTCAAAAAGATTAAGAAAAGAGAGTGTCATTCGCAATTTTAACTATAAAAAATACTATTAATGAAAGCTTAAGATCTTTTAGGCCAGTGGATACGAAACTTATTTAGGACCCAAAAAATACCTGGGAAGCTTGAACAAATACCGATGCCTAGATCCTACACCGCAGATTCTGATTTAATTAATCTAGAGTGAGGCCTCAGCATGAAATTTTTAAAAGCTTCCCAGTTGTTTCTAATGTGCTCTAGGCTTTTACATAATAAACTTTAGTCTTTTCTATTCTCTAATTTAGTTTTATTTATTATGTTTGCTCCTTTTGTCCTTTGTGCATTCATTTCTGCTTATTAACTTTCTATAAATTAATTGGTTCATTGATCCATTTATTCATTTCCTCTTGCTTATTTTAGGCATTGTGCAATAAAACTTACAATAAAAGGGGGAAAACTTGGGGCAAGGTTTACAAAAAAAAAAAAAAAGAGGGAGAAAACCCTGGGTTTTTAAAAAAATTATCAGATTCAATGATGTGATCTCAAGGTAAATCATAATCAGAAATTTTCCTTGAGCTTAAACATAACTGATAAAATATTTTACTTCTTCATTTTCTATCTCAAATATACCTAAGAGATATATAATTTTAAAAAACCACAAGTAGTTTCTAAACAATTTGAAAACCACCAGGTTGGGGTCGACTGTGACTTCTGAATGTAGGGTGGTGCTAATTCTTTAGTCGTATTCATTACACATGTAGTTCAATTACTAACACTTAAAGATGTCATCAAACACAGGGTAATTCATACTATTTGTAATCATAAAGATGATCCTGGACGTTGTGGGGGAAAATTTATTCTACATTAACAACTCTGTCATTTTGAAATCTCAGAATATACTTGGATCTAAAATATTGTAATTTGAGATCTGTGCATAATTTTTCAGAGTTGTAATGGGAAGGGCACTGGACAGTGGGTGGGTCCAGTGATTTCTACCTGAGTCATCTCCCTGTAAAGGGAATCTGATCGTGTTATTTTTGTAGCTTGTTGGTGCTCAAATTTTAGTGTTTGTCAACATTTCCCAGGGGGGTGGGCAGACTGGGCTCCACCCAGAGTTTCTTGTTCCCTTAGGTTGGTGAAGCAGGCTCAAGAATATGGGGACCGCACTTTGAGAACCACTGACCTACATCTGCAGCTCTGTAGGTGTTCTGCTTTCTTATGCCTTTTTCCTTAAGGTGGGGTCTTGTTAGGGAGTCAGAATCTCAGTGTCCCCCCCAAGACCTGCTGAGTCAGAATCTGTATTTTAAGAAGAAGCCTGGGTGATTGCTATGCTCATTAACATTTGCAGAACACTGATCTGTGGTTCAAATTCTTAACTCGATAGACAGAGCTTTTCAATATCTGACCCTAAACCTCTCTCATCAAGCCATCTTCTGCCAGTTTCCTTATGTTGCTCACATGCAAGTCCATTGTTCCTTGATCTTTCTATGCTCATGTAGCTCAAAAGTTTTATAAATTTCCCTCTCCCCCTACCTGGACCTACTTTTCCCCTTCTTTGATTGACAAAGTCAATTCATCCTTTAAGATCTGGCTCAGATTTCCTCTTCCGTAGTACTGCTCATCAAGCACAGAGTATGTGCTCAATAAATGTTTTGAACAAATGGATCAACTAATTGTGACACTTTGTTTAAGTCACTTAACTTCTTTGACTCTCTGTTTAGTCATATGTAAAAAGAGCTACCCTCCTCCATCAAATTGACTGCTCTCTATGTAATTCCAAATCATTTAAACTTTTCTACAAATATTTATTGAGCAAATACAGTGTGCTGGGCACATGGCTGCAGACAGTGTGATGGTCATGGACTATGCCGTGTGGCCTTTACAGACTGCTCAGGGAGACAGATCACAGACAACACTTTAAACAAAAACAACTTATTTTCAATTGATTAAGTGTTTATTAAAGGATATGAAAGGTATTATGGCTCACATAAGAAGAGAAGTTAACCTAGTTGAAAAATCAAGTTCTCTTTGCATTATTTGCCCTAAAGCTTTAACCCAAAACAAAGAAGACAGTTCATTAACTTTCTGTATATAGTTCTTAGAATATGTCATGGTAGTTCCAGGAAAACTACAAGCTTAGAAAAACAGCTAAATTGATAAGTTTTAGACATGGGCTAGGACTGGAATCTTTTCTGTGATTCTTTTCCCCAAAATGCCTTTCTAAGTGAAAGGACCTTGAATGCAGCAAGCAATGTAGAAACTATGCTGAGTAAATGTGACAATGACAGAGCTGTTGTACACGATTCCAGGGGATGGAGAGGGGCCTGCCTCTGAGATGTAGTGTGGGTTTGTGGAGGGGACCCTGAATCAGGCAGGAGAAGCGCAGGGTTCTAGTCCTGAGCCTGCCATGAAAAACTATTGGCCCTGGGCCTCAGTTTTCTCAATTGTGAAATAATAAAGATGAATTGGTGCCTCGTAAATGCAAATATCTTCCCAGGGACTTAGAGAGCTGCCAGCCGCTATGTCAGACGGCGATGATTTCCAGAGAACACAATTGGGTGTTTCCTTGGCAGTACAACTATTCACTCCTGAATCACTTGAGTAAATTAAATTGTCTTTTCCCATTGCCCCACAACTCTCCCTTTCGGCTGATGGGATTGGAAGGGTCTGAACATATAAATTGGGGGTTGAGCCTTGGTGGCAGCTCCACTGGCACGGACTGTGGCAGTACAGAGTGGGAAGAGTCCCTCCTTCCCCCGCTATGTTCTTCATTTTCAGTACAAGCTCGGCTAAGCTGCCATTCAGCAGTTGCAGGAAGAGATATATCATCTGAAGAAGCTGAGCCAAATATTTGATTTGGATGATTATGCTGCAGGTGTCTCATCAGAACTGCAGTGCCTAGATTACTAATTATTTTTTCTCAGCCTAGTGCCTCTTACAGGGAACACAGAGCATGGCAGGAAACATGAGGGATGGCTCTAATAAATGAGGCCCTGGACAGCTGATGCCAGGGGCTGGCTGCAGAAACAGAAACTGCCGAGACAATGTAATGGGTGGGCAGAGGGAGGACAGGCCCCATCAAACAGTTAGATTGAGACAGGCGGTCATAGGGACTGTCCATGGCCACCTTGCTTGGCTCAAAGGAAAACAACTATCATTTACAGAGTTCAGCCAGAAATGGGCACTCGTGACCACAGACTGCTTCGGGCAGGTGCTCATATGGCACTCAGAATACTTCTGTTTTCCTACCTTTTAGTGTCTGATGGCATGAAAGAGTTAATGCAGATTGCCAAACTGCCCAGCTCTCCCGCAATAATAATATAGTTTCACTTCTATAGTAATTTTACAGCCTATAAAGGGCCTTTATGTTCACTATTTTGTTTCGGCCTCCCAGCAAAGTGGGAGATATATAATTTGCTTGATTTTGACAAAGGAAAATTACAAAGGCTTAGTGAAGGTAAGCGATGTGTTCAAGGTCACAGGGCCAGGGAATGTTAGGACCTCAGCCAACCAAGACCTTCTGATTTCAAGACCAGAACCTTCCCCACTCTGCTATCTTGCTTCACTTAATCTGTAAGAGAGTCTCCCTAACTCACAGGCTCAGCATGTGGTATAAATGAGATTACAGTGAGGAAGTTCATTCCCGCAAAGGCCTGTTTGGCTTCTAGCTTCTAGGTCCATAGATCACATTAGTCTTTCTAGAGCTCTGTCTTTATGAAATAGCTGTGGATGAGCACAAACCTGTTGCTACTTCTAGAACAAATGGTTAAAATATAATCTATACACTGATGATGTCCAGTTTTATATCTTTAGCCCAGATTCCTTTTTTGAGCTTCAAATGTATGTATCTAGCCACCTACGGGGCTTATCTCCTGTGTAGTTAATGGACACAAAGCTGCAGGCATCCTTTTCCCCCAGAGTCCCAAACCTGTCCCTCTCCTTTTCTCTCTGTGACTGGCATTGCCATTCACCAGTTTTCCCAGGACAGAAACCCGGGATGATCCTTATTCTTCCCTTTTCCTCAGTTTACCCTTAATATCGTACCAAATGGGACAGCTTCACAGGTGTGTGACCGGCGGTCACAAAAGGCCCTGTGCTCAGAAGGGCCTTGTTCTTCAATTTAATGCTCTTATGGTTGCCGTCTTGAAATTCTTAATAATTTTTTCTTTGAATTTGTGTTTGACAAGTGAAGTCCGCTAAGGCAATGGAGCAGTACACACTGGGGCTTGGGGCCTCAGCGCAGGCATGGTCCTGCCTCCCCTGCCTTCCCGCCTCCCCTGATAGATTCTCCGCTGCCCACTCTCTGCATCTGCCCAGCGATGGCAGCCCCTCCACTCCAGGTGGCGTCGTGGGTGGGTACCCTTCCCTGCTGAGTGGTGGGGCCGGGTCCTGGGTGCTTCGTGAGCGTGCTGGTGCTGGAAGGAACACAACATTAAACAGCCAGTAAAATATGTTGTGACAGGTTGTGAGAGACTACAGAAAAAACAAAAATGCTTTTGAACAAGGGCGCTTCATTTTTTGTTTGTGCTGGGCCCTGAAAATTACGAAGCTTACCTTGCTAACATTTTATAACCTTAAGTTATAATATCTTAAAAATTCTACCTCCCCCGCCTCTGCCAACTAAAAAAAAAAGCAACCCAATCTTGAATCTGCCTATTTCCCTCCATTTTTGTTGACATTTCTCTAGTTCGGAAATTTTTTCCTTTCACCAGGATAACCACAACAGCAGCCTCCTGCCTGGTCTTCTGATGTTAAGTCTCTGCCCTCTCCTCTAGCATTCTCTTTTGTATGATGTGGCTAGAGTTATCTTCATAATTCCTCCTATTTTATTACCACCATGAAATGACCCCAACACCAATCCCAAATAGCTATCTATTGCTCTTGGGATAAATGTCATACTCTTTAACGAGCTTAACAAGGCCCTTTATAAGTTGTTTGCTACCTGTTGATGGTTAATTTTATGTGAGCACTTAACAAGGCCATGGTGCTCAGATATTTGGTCAAACATGAGTCTAGATGTTGCTGTGAAGGTATATTTTTAAGATGAGATTAACTTTCAAATCAGTAGACTAGAGTAAAACAGATTACCCTCCGTAATGTGGGTAGTCCATAAAATGAAGTTCTTAAAAGGCTGACGTCCTCCAAGGAAGACAGAACTGTGCCTTTGAATTCAAATTGTAACATCAACTCTTTCCTGGGTCTCTAGCCTGCTGGCCAGCCCTACAGAATTTGGACTTGCCAACCCCCATGACCACAGGAGCGAATTCCTTAAAATAAATCTCTCTCTCTCTCTTCCTATGTTTCTGCTATGTCTCACTGCTCCCACATTCATCCTTTAGCCATTTTGAACTATCTTAAATTCTTTGAAAGTACCATGTCTTTCTTATCTGGGACATTTGCCATTTGGATTTTGTGAACAGAATACTCTTCTCCATTATTCTCCATCTTCTACATACTTACCTCCAAATCTGGGCTACAGGCCCCTCTTAGTTTCTCATAATCACTACATATTACCCCCTTCTTAAACATTGTTTGACCTTTTTCTTGACTACTGCCTTCACTAAACTCTAAGCTCTACAAAGAGGGGGACCAAGTCTATTTCATTCAGACTTTTATCTCCAACACAACACAGTGAGTATTCGGCTCACAGAAACAACACCTGGATGAGTGAACAAACTGAGGAAACGAATCAGGTCAAAGGGGCATAGAGAATGACAAGTTCCCATAACCTGTGACATTAATATGGCCCTGGGCTCTATGATTTCTTATACACTTCTTACTAGGTTTAGTTTTGAGGAGATATTGGCAGGTTGATGAGGCTGGTTTAAATTTCAGCCTGATAAAGAAAAAAAAAATAAGTAGATCCTATACTACTTGCCTTATCTCTTTTAAGGCCTGAAGGTAGATGTGAGTCAACATTAAAGAATTAGGTTGAATTTGATGGTCTGTGAGTGATATCATTAATGAGTAAAAATCAAATCTCTAATATTTTCTTTATACCTGAAGTACTCCATTATGGATCAAAGAAAATTCACAAAACACAAACAAATGTCCATATCTTCTGGGACAATAAACATAGTAGAAAAAGCAAAATCTGAAGCTCTAGGCTTAGTTCCTGTGGTACAACCTCGACAAGTCTGAAACTCAATCAGTTATTCCTTTACAATAAAAGAAACGTCAATACAAATAGGGGACAATGTCAATCACCAACATGCCAATGAGGGTTACTTCAAGTTATTTCACAATCATTCCCAGAAGGTGAAGTGTGGGACGGTGCCACAAATTCTTCTTGATCTAAAGAAGGGGCTGTTTCCCAAGAATTGTTCATTTTCCTAAGAATTTTTGACACACGGGAATAGGTTATTGCTGAACTTCAACAGTCCTTTTAGAAATAAAGCTTCCTTCTAAAAGGTAATGTTCAGCCTGAGGAAGTGGGTTCTGAGCCTCCCTGAGTTTGTCCCTGATCTTGCCTTCTGGTTGTGGGGTAGTGGGAAAGACGTGGTCAGTGACTCGTGGGATGCGAGGTTACCTTGCAATACCTTTCCTCCTCCTCACATGCTGCTGTTCTGTGACTGCCCAGCTCTTGCTCTGTAATGCGTAGGTTTGCTACTTCTGCTGATGGAGCTGCAAAGGCAATCATCCCCTCTCTGAGACCTGAGCCTCCCTCCCTACCTATACGTCACCCCACAGGCTGCCTGGCAGAGGCAGGGGGCAGGATGCGCCGTGTAATAAAGTCTATCCACCGCTGAGCTGAGGGATAACAGATGGATAGGTTTCCTCGTGCAATTTCCACTTCACTTGGTTTGGGTATAAAATAGCAGAAGGGTGGTTTCTTCTTGTGCAATTTTCAAACAGATGAAACCAGAGGGAGGGTTTGTTAGGCTGGGAGGAAAGTGAGGGACTCGACTGTCCTTCAGAGAGAGCCAAATGAACAGGACGCCCTGAAAACCCTGTGAAAGATTCAGGCTTGTTTTTCCTGCTAGCTGGCAGTCAGTTCCTCCATCCAAAGCCGCCTGCTCATCCCCACCAGGCAAAGCAAAGGAAACGATCATGGGGAGGCCAGACAGTCTGTTGTTCATGTTGTTATAGTGTTATGGTGATTGCAGTACAAATTCTCAGGGTGGAAAAAAAGGTATAATGACAGATTGTGTGATTATACCCATACTTATAATTAAGCTGTTACAATACAGACAAGCGCCTGCTCTCTAATGTCACCAACAGAAACCTCTTTGCTTGGAAAGGAAAGTGACTCACTGGCAATTAGAAGGAGTTCCCTACAGGACTTCATTTTCAAACCTCATGAACGCTCCAGTAGGAAGACGTGTGGCTCGCTTGAATTACAGGGAAAAGTACAGGCATCCAGGAGCAGCCACCTGATCTCCAGGTATGGGATGGGGTACTGGTTAGAGCAAGAATTATTACCGCCACAAACAACCTCTTTGCAATTCAACAAAGGACTTGGCTCCCACAAAGCGCTTTATCATAGTGTTTATATGTGACTGTTTGGTGCCAGTTGGATCTCTGGTTTCTATTTTAGGGCTGAGAAAGGAGAGAGAGAAAGAGAGAGGGAACATACCCAGCAGGCAACAGAACAAGTTGGTGTCCAGCTGGGACTCCTGGCTACCAGCCAACATGGTCATTTCCACTGGCTGTCACTTGCCTGGTGGCACAGTGGGTGGTGTGTGCCTGGCTAGTCCTCAAAACCCCAGATGGGGCTGTGTTGGGTCTCCCCACTAATGTTGAACCTTTTTCATGTTAAAAGGAATCAAAGGAGCTCACTTTTCTTTTCTTTCTTTTTTCTTTCCCACTTTTTACTCACTTCTGTTTGACTACTAGGTCTCATGCCCTTTTCTCTGGCAGCCATCTTTGCCGTTAGACATTGCCGCAAGGGAATCTACCACACCTACCTGCAAATATGTGTTGTGGACTTACATTTATGTAACCCACAATGCCATTGATGTAAACATTCTGCAGTGATGAACACATTCCTCTGCATAGCAGGCAGCTCTTAGGGAATTTGCACACAGAGCTCCTCCTTTCCTGGTACGGTGTGCACTTGGGGTTTTTCTTGGAGAGGACTTTTATATGAGGGAAGAATCTTTATGATGAAACTATTTGGGGTCCATTGGTGGGTGGCTTGGGAGTTGTGATAATCTCTCTGTGTACTGTTTCCTTATCTGCAACTCCAGGCAATACATATCTACCTCCAGAGAGGCATCTTGAAGACTAATTAGTTAATGATGCTTGCGAAGTGTCTTGAAGATGCAAAGTGCAACACAAGTGGTCAGGATTAATGCTGTCATAGTCACATAAAATTCATTCTTGGGTGCCAATGCTTGGGGAGCTCACTTTGAATTATTTCCATAAACACACAGAACATATGATTACTATCAAGTATTTTTGAATTTTTAAAAGTGACCATTTGTTTAATGATTTAAAGAAATGATGTACATCAAGCCAGGTCTTAGCTTGTGTCACATCCCTGTCATTGTGTGTCTGGCCAGTAGCTTTGTACTCATGGGCATACTGTATAGCTTCCATGCATCCTGGCCTAAGTGATGGGGCATATCATTTTGTCATCCTCCCCATGAAATGCTGGGGGGAAATGGTGGGAGAATTATCCCAAGAGGGAGAGAGCTGGTGGGGAAAATATCAAAGTGAGAAGGAGCAAACATGAGTCTCCAGGGTAGCAGTTTCCCTAAGCTCCTGGAGAGGACATTTTAAATTTTCCTGCCTGGCATTCTCTCCCTCTTCTGTGGTGCTTGCACCTTGGATGGGGAGCCACCTCTCCCACCCTCGGTCTGGTTTGTGACCCTTAATCCACTCAATAAATTCTGCCTCTTTGGACAAAGTGATTCATTCAGGAACTGCTGAGTGATACAAGTAGCTCCAATCAGAGGCCTCCAGCACTGTGCTGGCAACACAAAGTCATGTAAGGTAGAAGGCACAGGTGAGAACTGTGTTTTCGGAAGGGGAGGAGTTCGGTAAGAGTGAGGCCGACACATAAAGAAGGATGTCATAAAGCACCGAGCCCCGACATAAGCCCATCTGAGCCCTGCATTGAGTCATGTGTGGAGATTTAATCACACAGGTCAATACTTTCCCCTCTTAAAAACAAAATTTAAGTTAGCATTGAGTTTAGGAGTTGGTTGCTGGCAACTGAATGGGTCTTAACTAATATAATTCTCATCCACCTTTTATTTGGAAGTTTACTTCCCAATTAAAAGTATCTGAAGCAGTTTGATCCATTGAGCTGCGTTTCCACACTGGCTCATTGCCCTGAGAAATTCTGATCCCACGGATTGTCCACCCAGGGCACAAGTCCTTGCTGCTTGTCCCCTGAGTGAGCTGTGCTGGGAGAGGTGCAAAGGTAAAGAAGATGTGGTTCCCATTCTCAAAACACTCTTATCTAATTTCGGTTTTGTGACATGTATTTCAGACATAATAATATGTATTAAAAGGGATCCCAATAATTTCTAGGGTTTTCAGAGGTGAGAATGATTGCAAATATTTGCGGGGAAGGAGATGGAAGCAATAGAATCTGAGCAGAGACCAACGCTTTGGGAGGACAGCAGAGCCAGAGACCGGGGAAGAGACTTTCAGCTGGGAGGTACAGTGTGAAAACGGACGGCTGGGGACTCCTGGACAGGGAGTGGTGGGACAGTGGGCAGAACATAAGCTTCCTGAAAGCCAACAGGGGGAAATATGGTTGGAAAAATTAATTTAGCCCTGACTGTGTAGGACCTTTGTTGCCAGGCCTGGGAGTTGGATTTTATTTATCTCTGAACACTGGGGATCTATAGAATCTTATTGGAATAATGAAAAGACGATCATAGCTGTGCATGGATTGAAGGGGGGAAGAGATAATAGGGACTGTGCTCTTTCTGGAGACTACTGCAATGGTCCAGGCAAGAGGTAGTGAGAGCCTCAATTACTTGCCAAGGATGATAGAGACTAAAGAAGATGCTGGGACTAATAGAAAAGATACTGTGAGAGTAGAATGCACTGGTTTTAGCAGCTGATTAGATGTCAGAACAAGGGAAGTTTATGGTTTTTAACCTGGATAACAGGAAGCTGTCATGCCATGAACAGAATTAGGAAATAAAGGAGGAGGATCAGTCTGTGGGTGAGGTAGCTTTGTCTTTTTAACTCTACCAGAATTCCCTTCCCTGTATAATTTTGAGTTAGTGTTGGCCACAGGCCATATGTCGTACAAGCTCTGGAAGCGGAAGTGAGGCAGAACCCTGTATGTGATGCTCTGAAGCTTGGTGCAGGGGGCCAGGAGCTGTGGCAGCTCATGCACATTGTCATTGATCTGCCAGCTCACTTTGCCGCTGGGGCCTCTATGTGAACACACGCCTCCCCCAGCTCTGGCCAAATCTCCTCCTTTGGCTTCAAGTTCCGGGCCAAATGCAAAGGCAGCTCTGCAGAGAAGGGCACTGACTTCTGCTGCAAATGACACATGGTGGAGGCTGTGAGAGACTGATGTGGGCTGTAGTCCATCCTCATGATTGGCCTTTTCTTTGCCTGCACCCAGAATTCCCTTCCAACTGCGTACCTGGCTGACTGCTAGCGACTTCAGGCCAACACCAGAAACAGCAGCACTGCAGAGAGTGCTCCACCAGCTCCCGTGATTGCGGAAGGTCTTATCCCTGTGTAACAGCCTTTCTTCCACATACACTCATGGTGGTTCTGCTTCTCTGATTAAACTCCTGCTGACTCCACGGGTCAGGAGAAGTGAGTCCATTCTCTTCTATACCTGTGGGACTTGAGGTGTTGGTGGCACATTCAGGTGGAAGTGTATATTGCAGGCGGTTGGAATGATGGGTATGGATTTTGAGAAGGCCGTCAGCACTAGAGAGAGACCAGAGAGTCTTCCACTCAGAGATGATAATTGGAACTCGAGTCATGGATGAAGCCACAGGGGCAGAGAGTACAGACAGAGAAGAGGAGAAGGCCACGGACAGGGCTTGCGACAGTGCCTGTGCTACCAGGCAGGAGGAGGAAAAAAAGACAAGGGAGGCAGCCCGAAGTGAACAAAGAGGCCAAAGGGGACCGAGAAGAGCACATTTATATAACCCATATGAAAAGAGTCTCTGGAGGAGGCGATTGTGCAAAATTATACCATGAGGGACAGGCACTTCCCTTTTTTCTATTGTTGAACTTATCATTACAGAAGAAACCTTCGACATTGCTTAGTTCAACTCTCTCATTTTACAGGTGAAAGAACAGAGGCCCTTGAGAGCTTTTTTGGGTTTAGTTCAGAGCGAGTCTGGGGAAGAACTAGAAAGAAAATCCAGTTCTCTTGCCTTGTGTTTGAATGATCTTGCTGCTATCCTGTTCTTCCTCCTCCTGTTTATGATGATGCTAGAATCAATGAGACAATATTGAAAAATATTGAGTTCCCAGGAGGAAAGATTTAATGATAATGCTGACATAAATTTCAATATTACCTTGTCTCTGAGGAGCACAAAGCACTTTACATAGATTATTCTTTCTCCACAGAGTCATCTGCCACAGGAAAGTGACAAATACTTTTATTATTCTTTTGTTACAAAGAGAGAAACTGAGTCATTTGTGCAATAACTAATAAGCCTTTTGAAGACAGGTGTGCCTTAAAAGCTTTTGACTATGAAGTTATATGGATGTCACCTAAGTTTCTGAGTTTGACAGTTATTTTTTTGAAAGAACAGACTCTCCAGCTTGCCCTTCCACAATGACAGCAATAACTGGGTGGCTTGTGAAAACTGTTTCCTTGCCTTATACTTACAATTCATGGGCAGTCCTCACAATTTTATACACCGGGAGCCTAGTAGGTAAGCACGAAATGTTCTTGACCTAAGTATCCTCAGGAGTGTTCTTTCAGTTACATCACCTTCAGAAATGAGGAACATGAATGAACCCCACATCCTTTTCACCAGTAGCTTCGACACACTCCCACATAAATGCACTGGAATGTTGGCAGAGCAGCAACTGATCAAACTGAGTTTCATCTCAACAGGGATTTGGACGTTCGGCTACGATTTGCGCACTCATCCGTGGCGGCGTGTCAGGGTGGAGTGAACAAAAGATGAGGGCTGAAGCTGCCAAGGGGAACAGAGCGCCTCCTGGATACCAGCCTGGGAAGAAGAGTGGATTGTGAGGGTTACTGTGTGCCTATGGGCCACATCCATTTCTCTCCAGTGGCTTTCACATTTATGTCTGGATCAGGCTGCTATGACAAAATGCCCCAAGCTGGGTGTCTCATAAACAATAGAAATTTATTTCGCATAGTTCTGGAGGCTGGGACTCTGAGATTAGGGCGTCAGTACAGTCGGGTTCTGGTGAGGGCCCTCTTCCAGATTGCGGACTGCCAACTTCTTATATCCTCGCACAGTGGGAAGGAGGCTGGGGAGCTCCTAGGGGTCCCTGATAAAGGCACTAATCCCATTAATGAGGGCTCTGCCCTCGTGACCTTGTCACCTCCCAAAGGCCTCACCTTCTAATACCATCACATTAGCGGGAAGAATTTCAACATATGAATTTTTGGGGAGACATAAACATTCAGTTCATTACAAGGAGTTTAAAAGAAATAACATGTTTGAAATTCCTACCAGGTGCCAGGTAGTTGGTTATACTTGGCAGGTCCCGTGTGTAAGACACTTAGGGTTTCCTTCCCTTGCTTTCTCTCTGTGGATCTGCTATCTAACTGTCTATCTATATAGCTAACTTAGAAAAGACAGAAGGCAGTTCACAGAATGCAAAAATTTAGTAAGAAACCTATGCCGAAGATGGGTCTGAAGGTGGAGGCGTGGATACAAAGGCGTTTCTGTCTCAAGAAGGTCTCCCCTCAGCCAGCACAAACTGGAAGCCCATCAACAGAGGCGGGCCACCCCTTCGCGGCTGTATCGATTTCCTTTCTGGCTCGCAGGCGGTTTACTGCTGTTACATGTCCTCACAGCACAGCCCTGGGCGAGTCTTGCCTCTGTCCCCCCGCAGTGTGTGTTGCTGGGAGGGGGAGGACGGAAATCACCCCTGACTGGTCCCATCCTTTCCTCTCTCTTCCCCTCCTTTGTGTCTGCAGTGCAGACTGCCTTTTGTTACTCTTGCCGGTGGAGTTTTCAAAAGCAAGAATCCTGCTTCCTTTGGCCACTCAGAGAGTATACAGTATATTTGATGTCTGGGACATCAAACAAATGCTTGTGCTCACAGTGCAGAAATAATCCCAGACAAAAGAAGACTACGGCCATGTGGAGAATACGAAAGAGACAGGGTCGGGAAATTACCAGCCAAGTCAAAGAAGAGGCTGTTTCAAAAAAAAAAACCCAATTCACCTTTGAGAAGAAGTAGGAAACGTGAGCTGCCAAGAATCTGCTAGGAGCACTCTGCCCCCAGCCACCCTGGAGGGTGACCCTGCCAATGGTGGCTGTCTATTCTGCTGAATCTTTAGCTTTCCCCCCTTAGCCTCCCTGCAAGCAGCGTCTGAGGCAGCCTCAAAAACATTCCTAAACGTGGGAGCAGACGTTTAGTTTGAAAACACTTATGTGCACCCCCCAGAGAAGAAACTGATCAGGGTCTAGCTTTGTCAGAGAAAGGCCAGGCTGCTCAGTGTCTGGGAAGCAGAGCTCAATGTTCTCAGTCCCCTCCTCTCCCCACATTGCTGGGCTCTCAGAGGGAACACGGGGGTTGACAGGAATCCGTGGGATTTCCTCTGCAGCACCTGGCGCCCGGCCACTCTCTCCCTCCCGCCTCTGCTTGTCCTTCCCTCCGCGTGGCAGCAGGATCAGTGAGGACCTAAGAGCTAGGGAATGAATTAACTGGAAGAGGAGGGAGGAAAAGCAAGGGCAGGGGGAAAGTCTGCAAATCTAAGGGGTTTGTCTCCTAGGAGGGCTGGAGGGACCGAGCCACACTCACAATAGCTATTCAAGTTCACCTTGTGTGAAGGGAAAGAGGTGTTTTAATGGCTCTGTAGAAAGAGGGGAGGAGAGAGGAAGAGGGATAGAAAATCAAAAGAGAGAGAGAAAGAAAGAGAGAGAGGTGCAAATCCAAATGTCGATGCGTAGACACAGTGAGGAGAGCCTGCTGGCTGACAGGGTGATTTATTGGATTCTTCCAGTTAATCACTGCCGGCCTGTGGCCAAACGGATCTCCAGCAAAGCTGAAAGGCAGCCGAGGGAAACAGGCTTATAAGCATAAAGCCGCATAATGGTGTTCAATGAAGTGTGAGACTTTTAGTTCAGTCTCGCTGAGCCGGCCGCACCGCCGGAATGTCAAAGAGGGATTGTGGGTGGAAAAATTATGGATTTAAACTGCTAGCTGTAAATGAGGTCAATATGTCTGGTTCATAAACAGTCCGAGCCTATTCCAAGAATGCAGTGAGGGGGAAAATTAGCGTGAAGCCAACACTGTAGACAAACCTCATTGAGATATAATTGCAGCTATAAATACAAGCGAAAAGCTTACCGAGTGCAATAAAATACAGACACGCTTTTTTATTCCCCTTCTCCTTCCTTCTTTGAATCTATGCATTTGTTAAGGGTTGTGCATCCCTAATGCTCCCTTCCTCTCACCCTCCCTCTCCTAGTGACACCCAGTGTTGCAATTAATTGAGTGTTCTTGATCTCACATTCCATTTTATTCAGGCGAGATTGGAAAAAATCAAAAGAGCACATCTAAAGCATTTTCTTCCCTTTTGCTTTTCTATTTGAATCAGGTTGAAATGTGTGGAAAAAAAAGCAGCACTTGTTTTATATGAAGGGGAAAAAAATCCAAGTAAAAAGCCTTTTTAAACTAATACATCTGTTAGATCATTTGAATCTCAATGTAATGAAGGGACATCACCGGCACCCGCAGGATCCTCTAGTGGGGCCTCTAGATGGCTACCTGATCTTGGTTTATGAAACACTGACTCAAATTAATTTTTTTCCTTTTCTTTCACTTTTTCTTCTGTCTCTCTTTTTCTAAACTCCAAAGACTCTTCATTACTGCATTTTGTGCTCCAGCTCAAAGGACAGAGGACAGACATTAGCAAACTTGCTTCGCCCAGTTTAAAAGCCGATACAGTAATAAATTGAAGTCTAATAGCTCTGGTCAGGCTGTCTTTCCCCCTAAACCAATTGATTTAAATGGCAGTAATTTGGCCAGCGAGGCTAGTCCTGTTTAAATTAAACCCATTAATATAATAGCACAAGTCCTGAATGAAACCCATCTGCAGGAAAGGCTCCACCGGTCAGTAGTTTCATAACTGGCCGGGGATGTCCTAAAACGCCCACAATCGTGCAGACAGGAATTACAGATTACTGTCAAGCCCCTGAAAGGCTCCTGATGAGACAGAGAGAGAGAGAGACAGAGAGAGAGAGAGAGAGAGAGAGAGAGAAAGAGAGAGAAAGAGGTATGCAGTAAATAGTGTGAGCACACACATTCAAAGCAAGTGAGAAACTGACTTGAAGATGTCAAGGGAAATGACCTTGGTTATTAGTAACAGTGAAAGGTTAATTATATTAATAATAACAAGCAGTGTTCCTTCGGGAAAAGCCCTCAGCATCCTTCCTTACTCCCGCCTGCCCTGCTAAAGAGGCATTTTTCCTCTATAACTGTACTGCCTAGACATCATGGCCCAAAGGACAAAAATAATTTCTTCAAAGCAGGGAATTTGGTCTTTGCAGCTGAAGGTATACATCTGCATGTATTTCAGCTTTGGCTTTCAAAGACATTGTCTCTGCTACATCCACGCTTGGTTCAGAGTGCATGTTCTTTGCTACTTTACGTTAAGGTGGCCAAGCAAGTGGGATTTGGATTTGAGCATCAGGAATGCAGCTGCTGTTGTCATCACCGAGTCCGAGTCAGCGTTTAAACCCGAGCAAATTGTCTGCCATCTGTTCAAAGGGAAGAGATGCTGCCTAAACAGACCAGAGAGAGCTTGAACTAAGGAGCTATGGCATTGTGGGGATTCCAGCATTTATGTGGATTTGAAGGGTGACCGTAAAATAGTGCCACACAGGTTCACAGGTGGCTCGTGGAAGGAGTTTAATTACTTATGTCCACACTCTGAATCCAGCTCTTTAGAAGCCAGTAGGAGGCGGCATGGGTCTGACAGCCAGACTAGGATCACAGAGCAGGAATTCTGGGTTCCAGCCCACCTCTGCCATTTACCAGCTGTGCAGCCACGGACAAGCTGCTTACTCTGAGTTTGTGTCCTGGTTGTAAAGAAAAAAGAAAGGGAGAATACTTGTTTTTCATTCCTCACAAATTGTGCTGGAATCAAATGAGCGAGTGATTGGAAAAGTCCTTGGCAATCTATAAAGCAGTAAGCATATTTAAGGCAATAGTACCATTATTAGGCTCACTAAAAAGTCAGTAACTAATAACTATTATATAAGTCATTATATAACTTTATTATATATGCATAATTATAAGAGAAAATTACGTAGATTTATCCAGTCTTTATCAGATGCTCACCATAGTTCGGACACTGAGATAGGGTCTTTCTCATGAAATGCTATTTTATTTACTTCTCATACAATCTTGAGAGGTAAACATTATCCTCTATTTTATAGGCAAGGAAACTTAAGCTTTCCTATATACTGAATTTTAATATTCTTTGAAGACACAGGAGGTCTCCCTTCCTCAGAATGGCCACCGTATTGCTTTATCCAACTATGCTTAATTTAGCCTAGTGGATCTAAATGCTGAAAGCACATGAAAAAAACAAACACATTGTTTCTGTTTGTTTTTAATAATGATGTTCAGGGCCTACCCTGGAGTTCTGATTGGAGAGTTCTGTGTTAGGCCTGGGGTGAGAAACAGTCTTTTACCCTCTCAGTAGAGGAAGAATTTGAATGAGGATGCTGCTGCTCCTTTCAAACTTTGTGTGTTGTTCTGCATCACACGCACACATGCACACAGTTTACAATGAAAAGAGAAGATTTTGTGACTGCTTCCATAATTCAGTACTGAAACACTGAAGCAACCTGATAACCATAGACCTTCCTGCAAAATGCCTTTCTTCCTGGCAAGCAGAAAGTATTGCTTAACCTTTTAATCTGAAGAACATGAGGCTTTATGAAGGTCAGCTGTCTGAATGACAGTCCCTCTCACAGCCACCACACTCAGGTGATGCTACGCAACTGGTGGTGAACGGGGCACTCAACAGGTAAGAGGTCACCAGCAAGAGCGGGGAGCTCACCCATTTCCATGCCAAGGTGCTATTTAGGGAATTTGCTTCTGTCTCTTTAATGAAGTTTTGAGATCATGTGATACCCAAGTGAGTTGATTTTATCTCAACAAAGACAAATAATTAAATATATTAAATAGGAGGTAAATAAATCATTTTTCATGTAACACAATAGTTTGTGAGTCCTATTGTAGCTTATATGTAACCAAGTACAGCTAATACAAACATCTCATGAACTGGACGGCAGAGCTGGACCCCAAAAGAGGGAAATAAGAATCAGAGAGCTTCAAATTCTTCAATATTTTGCATCTTTTTGAGATTTGAAGTAAACTTTGGGATATAAGAAATTGTTTTAGATTCATGGTAGAAAAATGGACTACAGGAGCCGTGCAACGAATTGAGGTTTGATGTCATTTGCGGGCCAACATCACTGATCTCTTCATTGTCCTCAGAGATGAAGCCCTGAGAGCTCATTTCTTTCTCTCTGACTGTGCCTTTCTCCCATCTAAACAATGGGAGCCAGGAGAAAGGGACCGTCCTCAAGAAACATTATCCCACTAAGTTGTCATTTCCCTTAAGCCTCTCTATTGGTGAACTGGTATTTCCCTGGCGTTCCTGACAGCAAAGAGAAGAATACAGTCTCTGCAAGCTTATGAGTCTAGTTACATTCCTCAGTGAACTGCCCAGAATTAACGCATATGCAGACTACGCAAAGGAGAATAACAAGAAAAAGAACTGAACAACAACAATAACAAAACCAAAAAGACACAAACACGTCCCCAAACAAACCTTGTTTTTCACATCCCTATCTCTGTTCCTAAATGCGCTGCGTTTCCAATACGTGCTTGTGAATCTCAGAGTCTCAGTGCATTTGAGCGAGAAGGGATCTGGTCCAGGTCCTTCATTTCCTATGTATAGAGAGTGCAGCTGGCAGGGCCAAACCAGTGAGGATGTGAGAATTAACTCTCAGATCGGGGCTCTGCCACTCACCATCTCTAGCACTCAGCGGGCCTTACAGTTGCTCAATCACTGATTCTCCACTGAAATTATCCACATTAGGCCAACTCTGGAATGTGAGAAACACAGTTCCTGCCTTACCTGGTTAGCATTGTGCATTTCCCAACATTATTATGCCAGGATTGATCCTTCACTGAGAGTCAAAGAATGGCAGAAATCTAAATGGTTGACCTCTCAATTTATAGTGCACTTTATAAAGATTCTAGGGCGTAGGTACATAGGGAGTAGAACACGTATTTTTAATCCAGATTCCACTAGTAATGAAATAGGAGATGGGTAAGTTGCCCGTAATTACAGAGCTAAAGTACATTACAGGTGGGACATGTTCACTGTTAAACAAATACATAACGAATGTCTGCTATATCCCACACTCTGGTCCCAGCACTGGGAAATCCACTCTTAGGGATCTCACATTTATGTTGGGGGAAGACAGATAATAAGGCAATAACAAACAAATATGTAATATATGAGAGGTTAAAAGTGTTATGAAGAAAATTAAGCAGGCCCTGGAGAGAGAGGATGATGAATGATGCTACAGGGTGGTCAGGAATGTGCTTTCTGATGAGGTGGCATTTGAACAGACCTGAATGAAGTGAGGGAGCTAGCCTAGGAATAGCATTTTAGATGGAAGGATCTGCAAGTGCAAAACCCCTGAGGCATGGCTGTGCTTGTCTGTTAGGGCTTTCAAATCCTGTTTCATAATCTAAGTCCTGGATTCGTGCAACTATTCAGTAGAGTCAATATGGACATTGTATATCCTAGCACATGGCATCCCTAATCCCAGGTAGGTAAGCAAATCTTCTAAGGGGAAAGGCAGCTGAAACACACATTAGTCTCCTTAGCCTTGAAGGTTTCCTGAGAAGGAAAAAGGATGGCAGAATTTAACATCCTGGAATGGCCATAGGTTGGGGGGAAAGGAGCCCCTCCCTCCCTTCCTTCCTTCCTTCCTTCCTTCCTTCCTTCCTTCCTTCCTTCCTTCCTTCCTTCCTTCCTTCCTTCCTTCCATCTCCACAGCTAGTTACATGCAGCTTGTTATGAAACCAGAAGATTTTGCTTCCTCTTATGAGCTTTTCTCATGGGTGGGTTGTTTTACTCTGGAGCCAGTATGGGGGGGTACAAAAGCCACAGAGAGCCTTAGTTCACAGCCAAGCCTTGGCCACTGCCAAGATCTGAGCTGTGCCATTGAAGTGTCATGGAAATGTCATCTAAATAGCACAGGAAATTTAGAAAGTTTCACAATGCTTTTGGGTCAGTTCCCTCTGCCCACGAATCACCATCTCCATGAAAGAAGTCTTCTTATTTTAGGAACCACTGCCCTAACTCTATTTTTTCTCTCCCCAACCTCAACCACCATTTAAGCCAAAATGCTAAACCAAAGAACTAGGGAAGGAAGAGCATGTGGGATGACTAAAATAACAAGATGTAGTTGGATTATGGATTGACTTTCTCTTTCCAATTAACAGAAGTATAGAGATATCCTTATGCCCCCTAGTGAGACTTTCTTTAAATGTTTGTTATAGCCCACCTTAAACATCTAACGTTAGGGTCAGAATCAATATTTGTAAATATTTGCTTGGAAAATTATGTTTACCAATAGAGAGAAGCCCACAAATGCCTACCAATAAATGATAGCTTAAGACTTTATGCTCCCTGTGCTTTGAATGGGAGTCCTTTTTTTTTTTTTTTTTTTTTAGTTGTGGTAAGAATTCTTAACATGAGATCGACTATCTTAATATATATTAAAGTGCACAATACTGAATTGTTATTCATAGGCACAATGTTGTACATCAGATCTTTAGAACTTATTTGTCTTGCATACACTTTGATGAGTCACTCCCTATTTGCCCCTCTCCTGGCCCCTGGCAGCCACCATGGTCTGATAGCGTCCCCCTAAATTCATGTGTTGGAAACTTAATCCCCAGTGCAACAGCATTGGGAGGGAGTGCCTTTTAGGAGGTATTTAGGTCATGAGGGCTCTGCTTTTATGAATGGATTAATGACATTTTAATAGGGCTTCACAGAGGGAGTTTGTCTCTTTTTGCCCTTCTACTTTTTGTCATGTGAGGATGCAGTATTCATTCCTTCCCAAGGACACAGTGTGCAAGGTGCCATCCTGGAAACAGAGAACAGCTCTTACCAGATGCCAGTACTTTGACCTTAGACTTCCTAGTGTTGTCCAGAACTGTGAGAAATAAATTTTGTTCTTTATAAATTACTCAGTCTGTGGTATTCTGTTATAGTAGCACAAACAGACTAAGACATATGAGTTTGACTGTTTTAGATACCTCATATAAATGGAATTATGGAGTATTTGTACTTCTGTGACTGGCTTATTTCACTTAGCCTAATGTCCTCCAGCTCCATCCACGTGATTGCACAGTGCAGGATTTCCTTCCTTTTAAGATTTAAAAATATTCCATTGTATGCATATGCCACATTTTTTAATTCATTCATCAGTCAATGGACATTTAAGTTGTTTCCGTATCTTGGCTATTGTAAATAACACTGCAATGAATATGAAAGTGCTGATATCTATTCAAGATTGATTTCAATTATTTTGGATAAATACCCAGAAGTGGGATTACTGGGTCATACAGGAGTTCTATTTTTAATTTTTTGAAGGACTTGCATACCAGCTTGGCTTTGGAGAACATATAAATACCTTGTCCTGTCACCCAGGTACTTTCTTACTTGGCTAGCAGAAACTTGCAAAATTGTTGGTTTTCCAGTTTTTAAGAACTCATTCATTAAAATGAATCACCCTAAAAATATGAATTGTAACATGCTTCATAGGCTTCTGCTGTTTTAAACTCTATATCTGCCTTCATCTCAGCCTTCCTGATATGGGAAGAAAATGATAGTAAAGAGCATTCCTTGATTCATAAACTTCTTCTGTAGCCTATTCTTATACTCCACAACTTCGGCCATTTAAGCCAATAATAACCTCCAAGCCACACAGCCAGGATTTGTCTTCTCCCTTCCCTGCAATTCCTCAACCTACATTAGTTTTATTCCACCTTATAGACAGAGGGCTGGCTTCATCCCATTTCCCAGTTCACAGACTACTCTCATGACTTGTGCATGGTCTCCTTGTTTTCTTCCTTGTTTCATTTCCTCTTACCCATAGTCCATACCCTTTCTGTTTTCTTTCCTCATTAAGCAACAATTTTCATCAGTTTAACACATATCCTTTTTTGGTGAGGTTTTTTAAATAAGAAATATATTATTTTTGTATACATTTTAAATTTATGTAAATAATATTGCCTGATATATCATAACCTATTTCCTTTTTAAACTCAATGCCATAGTTTTTTAAATTAATGGACTATTTTTAGAGCAGCTTCATGTTTGCAGAAAAATTAAGTGGAAAGTACAAAGAACTCCTATATACCCCCTCTCCAACCCTCCCTAGCCCACGCTTAGGACAGATTCCCCAATTATTAACAACTTGCAGTAGTGTGGTACATTTTTTATAATTGATGAACTAATTTTGATACATTATTATTAATTAAAATCCATAGTTACATTAGGGTTCACTCTTTGAGTTGTACATTCTTTGGGTTTTGACAAATGTATAGAGTGACATGTATTCACTATTACAGTATCATGTAGAATATTTCACTGCTTTAAAAATCTTGTGTTTTGCCTATTCACCTCTCCTTTCCCTCCAAACACCTGGAAACTCCTGACATTTTTACTGTCTCATGATCTTGCCTTTTCCAGAATATCATATAGTTGGATTCATATAGTATGTAATCTTTTCATACTGGCTTCTTTCACTTAGCAAAATGCATTTATGATTCCTTCATGTCATTTAGTGGCTTGATAGCTTATTTCTTTTCTGTCTTTCCCAGTTTTACTAAAGTATAATTAACAAATAAAATTATATATATTTAAGGTGTACAATGTGATGTTTTGAAATATGTATATGTAATGAAATAATTACTCAAGCTAATTAACATATCCATCACCTCACATACTACCATTTTCTTGTGAGAACATTTAAGATCTACCCTCTCAGCAATTTTCAAGTATACAATGCATTATTATTAATTCTGGTCACCATGCAACATGTTAAATACTAAGAACCTATTACCCTGTCTAACCAGAACTTTGTACCCTTTGACCAACATCACCCCATTTTCTTCATCCTCCAGCCCCTGGATATGACCATTTTACTCTGCTTCTATTAATTCAACTTTTTTAGATTCCACATGAGTGAGATCATATAGTACTTACTTATCTTGATACATCTGGCTTATTTCACTTTACATAATGTCTTCCAGGACCCACGCTGTTGCAAATGGCAGGATTTCTTTCTTTTTTTAGGGCTGAATAATATTCCATATATAATCACATTTTCTTTATTCATTCATCCATTAATGGACACCAAGGTTGTTTCTGCATGTTGTCTACTGTGAATAATGCTGCCATAAACATGGGAGTGCAGATATCTATTCAAGATACTGATTTCATTTCCTTTGGATATATACATAAGTGAGTTTGCTGGATCATGTGGTAGTTCTATTTTTAATTTTTTGAGGGACCTTCATACTATTTTCCATAATAGCTGTACCAATTTACATTCAGCACGCAGGGGTTCCTTTTTCTCCACACCTTGCCAAAGCTTCTTATCTTTTGTCTTTTTTATAATAGCCATCCTAAAAGGTGTGAGGTGATAGCTTACTGGGGCTTTGATTTGCATTTCCTTGATGATTAGTGATGTTGAGCATCTTTTTATATACTTGTTGACCATATGTATGTGTTCTTTTGAGAAATGTCTATTCAAATCCTTTGCCCATCTTTAAATCAAGTTATTTGTTTTATTGCTATTGAGTTGTTTGAGTTCTGTATAAATTTGGATATTAATCCTTTATTAGCTCTATGGTTTCCTAATATTTTCTATCAGTCTGTAGATTGCCTTTTCCTTGGATGTGCGGAAACTTTTTAGTTTGGTGCAATCCCATTTGCGTATTTTTGTTTTTGTTGTCTTGTGCTTTTGGGTCATATCCAAAAAAATCATTGCCAAAATCAATGTTAAGAAGATTTTCCCTTATGCTTTCTACTAAAAATTTTATAGTTTCAGGTCTTATAATTAAATATTAGGTCTCTTTAGAGTTTTTTTTTTGTATAATGTAAGAGAGGGGTCCAATTTAATTTTTTTGCATGTGTATATCCAGTTTTCCCAACATCATTTATTGAAGAAATTTTACTTTCTCCATTGTGTATTCTTAGCACTCTTGTCAAAGATTAGTTGACAGAAATTTTTAAAGATAATAGGAATCCTGGGTGATTATCTGGGGGCAGAGATGTGACACTGTGGCATAAAACAGTCTTTTTGTGTAAAAAAATCTTTGAGTTGTTTTCCTAATTCCAGAGGATAAAGGCTTACTCAGTGTAATTGGGATCTCTATTTTAATGTCCTCTCTGGAACCCATACTTTGTTCTTAAGGTGCTGTTTACATCCTGCATAAGTTTGCTCCTTACCAAAAATTTGAACAAGGTGTGGGGTACATTAGCAGGGTATCTAAAATGTGTGTTGGGTGAATAAATGAATGAATGCGGTAAAGTTTTAAGTTTGGATTTTTTCTCCTCAGGAACACCTGAATTTTAAAAGAAGTATCTTGAAAAAAATATCAAACAAACAAACAAAGCCTTAAAAACCCAAAGCCACTAACCTTTAAAAGAGTTTTAGTGTGACCAGAGGTAATGGGGATAGCTTGAGCAAGTAGAATTAACCAGACACCAGTAAAACGACATCTCATAGGTAATGACCAAATGTACCCATTCGCAACTTGATTTTATTTCCTTAAGAAAGGTCATCAAGGGCCACTATGTCTGGGCTTGGCCTGTGATAGTCAGATAAGTACCCACTCTCACAGTTTAACAAGGAAAACAGACAAAATTGATATGTTGTGATACAGTGTTGCAGGTTGTGTTTATATGAAGTATGTACAGTGTTACCAAAAGCTGGAGGTAGGAAATTACTCTTTCTGAGAAAATTCAGAAGGCTTTCCAGAGGAGGTGGGATTGGTGCTAGAACACAGCTAAGAAGAATTCAACAAATAGACAAGTATTAAGAGGATAGGAGAATAAAAATATCATGGACCAATCTCAATATTATATATTACCAATAGAGACAGAAATGACCTGCCAAATCCCCCAAAGCCACATGTTTTAGATACAAGGGAAAATAAAGATACGATGGGGACATATCATCCAACCATGCATATTCCCTCTCATGTCACCTTTCACAAGGTCAGAGCGTTTCCTCTTTCATTCTTACGTTGCCTTGGTACATGTCTGTGTTGTGGCAATCAAGGTTGATTGTCTTGGATTAGTTATACTGTTGAGCTTAATTTTCCTTTTGAGCTGTTAACCATTCCAAATGTGCTTGAGTCTGTGATTAGTTTTGCTGAGGAGATTTTGCTGAGGAGATTTTCTGTTTGGGAACGTGGGTAGCTTTTCAACCCTGCTTTTCTGGCAGCATTATGCAGATTTAATAAGAACTCTGGTTATAGGGAATTTGGGGAGACAAAGAGATGTTAAACCAATATTATGTTAGTATTTATTACCTTCTATGCATATTCTGAGCAATGAAGGAGAAATGGTTTCTGTCAAAGAGGTTTGAGTTAACAAAAAAATCACCAAGTATGTTTAATTATAAAGCCTGACTTTCCCTTACACAGTCCCTCCCCACTTAATCTTCTTTAAGAAAAGAAAGTAGCTATAGGAAAAGGCCATTCTCTGCCTTCCATGTCTTATCTGAGATGGCTATACCATCTCATTCTCAGGGATAAATGAATACTGCATGCTAAACACTTGTTGACATTTCCAATAGCAGGGGTGATACTTCCAATTATTGGATTCTAAAAAAGGATTTAGACAGGGGCACAATAGATTGCTATATATTTATTGCAAGTACATCAATGTGCATCTGAAAAGAAGCATAAGAAAATAATAAGGCAGGAGGGAAGGCATTTAAGTACGGTAGCCAGGAAAACTGACTCCTGGTCTTGGGTAGATAACCACTTTTGAGAGTAAACCTCCCAAGACCTTAGCTTTCTTGTCTACAAACTGAAAGTGGACTAGATTACTCTAAGGCTCTTTCTTTTTTTTGAAACCTCAAGTGACAATTTGATGTGAGCAGTGTTGTGTAATCTGCGTTTGAGGATTTAGATGGAATTCGTACCTGTGACACTATTATTTGACCAATATGCTTTCCCTCTTCTCTCTTGCTAAAAAAAAAAAAAAAAAAAGTAGCTAATGTTTGTTTTTTGGAGTGGGGCAGTATTGTACCCAGCACTTAGAGAAAATCATTTCCCCAACATTCTTTGCAAGTAGATTTGGCCACATAATGTCATGTACTTAGGTCCAAAGGGACCTAAGAAGAAGCTGCTGGGAACTCCAGAAAGATTTGATTTTCTGATAACAATGAATGACCAATTGGTGTCACAATTCTCTTTCCTCTCTCCTTAAATAAGGACATAAACTGAGGTAGCCATCTTGTGACTGTGAGGTAGAATCATGTGCAGAATATAACTGAGCAGCTATGAATACATAGCTCCAGAATTATTATATGACATAAATGAACCCCAGCTTCTTTAAGCCATTACAGCTGTCTTGCAACATTATCCTTTCCCTTGGAGTCTTGAAGGCCAATATATGCAATCCCAGTAAATTGAAATTAACCTCTTTAGAATGAAGATGTTCATGTAAAATGTTAAATATTTAGGTTTTAATCTTGCTTGCTCTATAATATTTCAAGTAGCAGTTCTTCTAAATATGTGTGAAAAAAATCAGAATATTTCACAGCATCGACATTTATTTCAAGGCATCTACACTGTACACCTATTGGTTGTATGGCCAAGAACAACTTAGAGTACAGGGTGATATAGGGATGTCTGGGGCAAATTTCATACAGAAAGGTTATCTTGGTAGAGTTTCAGATCTCTTTTTTCCACCATTAGCATTTGGAGGTCTTATTTTTCCGTAGAAGGATAATATACTAAATCACAACAAGATGCTAGATATCCAATAATTACTCCCCAGAAAATGCTTAACCCACAGGAGCATATAGATAATGATGGACTCATAGGTGTCTATGTAGAAGGGCCTTTTGTTTTTTTGATGGCTGAGGGAGAGTTTTATTTAAGATTTCTTTATTTATTTTTCTTTTTAAATTAATTAATTTTTAAAATTCACCAGTAAAAATTGCATATATTTGTTGTGTACAACATGTTGTTTTGAAATATATATGTGTTGTGGAATGGCTAAGTTGAGCTAATTGACATATATAGTACCTCACATACTCATTTCCTTTTGTGGTGAGAGCACTTAAAATCAACTCTCAGCAATTTTCAAGAATGCAATACGTTATTTTTAACTACAATCCTTATACACTAGATCTCTTGCCTTTATTCCTCCTATCCAACTGAAATTTGATATCTTTGACCAACAACTTCCCAACCCAGCCCTTGGTAACCACGATTCTACTCTCTACTTCTATGAGTTCTTTAAGACCTCATTAAATAATAAAGTAATATCCTGCAGGTGAAAATATATTCTACTTATACAGGAGGCCAGCTTGGCATCTATAGTATAAGTTGATAAAGACCTATTTATAGGTTTTATTTTCACTGACAGAGGGAAAACTGAGAATATAGAATTATAGATAACACTAAATCATTTATACACATTTTTTGGAAGCAGTTAAGAATAAACATTTAGATACACACCCACACACATGCTGACATGCCGTTCACACGCACATACATTATACATTCATTTACCCATAAATCTCTTTTCAGTTTATTTTTATCAACACTGACACATGGAAGGTGGCACCAGAGAGGGACAGATAACTACTACTTCACTATAAACAAAATATAGCAAGTAGCTAGTTTCTTGTCAATGAAACAAGTACACAAAGAATGTACCCACATAGGAAGCTATGGCACATTGCCTCATGCTTCATCATAGCCCCTGCTAGATTGTCAGAAAGCCACACCCTGGATCTAGAGTAGCATAGTGTGAGGAAAACACTATACTTCTGCGCAGACGCACTCCATGCTTTAGATGAACATCCTGCTTTTCCCAAGCACACAGTCGCTTATATGGAAACCCTTGATGTATGGGCTATCAATACTCAATGTGTTTACAGAGAGATCCCCAACTGGGATCTCCTGCTGGAGGAAATGCTAGATATGATCCAGGGCACAATACATTTCAATTAAAGTAGGAAGGAGTTGCTACATCATGGAAAGCAATAACAAGCTACAAGATGTGTCTAGAATGTAAAATTTGAAGACGAAATTATTGGTAATATTAGAGGGTAGCTTTCCAGGTATACAGTAACTTGGAACAGATCGCGCTTCATTCCCTTTCTTACACTCAACATTTTATTTCAAACGTAGTTGAAATCAGGTTAAAATAATAAAATAATTAGCTACTTTGTCAGGACAAAGGGAAAGAAAGAAGGACTCAGCTTGAGGAGGTAGTACGTAGCATGGGGGGACAAGGTGGAGGGAGGAGAGTAAGCTCACCCATTTTGCCTTGGTGATATCCAAGGACAGTGCCTAGGTGGTTGTGAATGAATGTTATGGGCATTTTAAGTGCATGGCCTCTTTTGACAAACAAAGTTTAAAACCATCTCTGGATTTTAACTCAAGAAGGAGATCCTACAAGTAGGGAATAGGGATTTGATTAGGCCCCATTTCTTGACTGCCTCTAAATTGCAATTGACTCTTTGGGAGTTTGTAAAGCCATATCATTCTTTCTGTCATCACCATGTTCAGCTGCCATGGCTCTGTGGCTTCTTTTTCAGCATTCTAGTCTAGCATAAACCTAAACCCTTCTTTTGTTTTTCCTCAACATAGTTCACATTTTCAAGAGAAGACAAAATAATGGAATGAGAATATTGTTGCCTAAAGCAGATAAAAATAATGACATAATTAAAGAACATATTTTAAAAACCCCATGGAAATAGAAAAACTTATAAGGTGTCAATGGAAAAAACCTAAACTCTGTAAAATAATTTAAAGAGGTTTATTCGGAGCCAAATATGTGTGACCGTGGCCCAGAGAGCCACACTCAGGAAACCTTGAGCAGGTGGTCTCTCCGTGGTTGGGTTACAGTTGGGTTTTATACATTTTAGGGAGAAAGGAATTACACAGAATCATAAATCAATATAAGGAAGGTGTACATTGGTTTGGCCCCAAAAGACAGGACATCTCCAAGCAGGATATTACAGGTTATAGGTAGGTTTAAAGATTCTTTGATTTGCAATTGGTTAAAGAAATGAAGCTTTGTCTAAAGGCTTGAAATGTTTTAAGTTAAGATTAAGAAGTTTGTTAATCAGAGACAAGCTATGGAACATACACCCAGAACTCAAGTGATCTGTTAAGTAAATTGATGACCTACAGGTGTGATTTAAGCTTTGCCTTATATAGCCTTAGGCCTATTAGTGAATTACAAGGATATTTCCAAGAAGGGAAGGGGGTGAGAGTAGGCATGTCCGACTTCCCTTCTCATGGCCAGCAACTCAGCTTTAGGGAATTTCCCGGGTCCCCTCTGCCAAGAGGGAGTCCGTTCAGTCAGCTGGGGGTCTTAAGATTTTATTTGAGTTCACAATTCCAATAATGACAAGTGAAAATTTTTCTGTGAAGATCAGGAATTAGGAGACCAAGAATTCAAAGCCAGTGTAGTAGATCTAGCTATTTAGAGGTCATGACATAGTAAATTTCAGATCAAAAACATAGTAATTTTAAGATAAAAAACAAACAAAAATACAGGCTACCTGTAACCTATAATGTCCTGTTTTGAGATGTCCTGCCTTTTTGGGCCAAACCAATGTATACCTTCCATGCATTGATTTATTAACATGACTCTACGTGTAATTCCTATCTCCCTAAAATGTATAAAACCAACCTGTAATCCAACCACGGCAGGACCACTTGTTCAAGGCTTCTTGGGTGTGGATCTCCAGGACATGATAACACACATTTGGCTCAGAATAAACCTCTTTAAATTATTTTACAGAGTTTGAAGTCTTTTCCACTGACAAAATTATCTCTTAGCCATTTGCTCCTATTTTAGTGAAAACCAAAATATCTTATTTTAATGCTTTAGTCCCCTTTGGGTATCCTCATTAAATTCCTTTTCATGGTATTTTCATTGCTAATGACTGGTTTGTCTTCTTGGAAACCCTAACGCCATAACATCTGCATCCTGGAAAATAAGGGACAAATATCTTGACCATAACATACACATGATCTTATTGGATTTTGATCCAATTGGTTCAGTTGTGAAATATGTTTATCAACTAAACTGAGATCATCAAAGAAAAAAATAATGTAAAATTAATTCATTTTCTTACCTTGCTTGCATTTCTTGAAAACAGTGAAGGTCATTTACAGTATACAGCTTACCATTTTTACATTTTTTTTCTCTAAAACTTCCTGCACATCACTCAAGTCCTCTCTATTGACCTTTAAAAAAAGTCTTGCCTCCTCCCACTTCCCTACCCCACCAAAATGCTTTTTCCTACTGCAAGTCCAAGCAGCCCTTCTCTTTCTGCCCCTCTCCCTCCTTTTATTCTGCATCACAAAGGCCTGAATGACCACCCTGGCAAAAGTGACAGAAGTCTCCTCAGCAAGCTGGCAGTGGAGGGGAGGAAACTGAGAAGGTGAAACCGGGGTCTTTTTAGTGGGCAGAGAAAGGGGGAAGTTTGAGAACTCTCAGATGCTAATGATTGTTGTTATTCCCCAATTAGAATAAGAGAATATATACTTAGCCTGGAAAGTTCAGTGTGTCTAGTCTTCTTTAAAGGGTAAATTGGCCAGGCCCCCTCCTTCAGTCCTTCCCTACCCACTAGCTCTGCCCCTACCTATGTCCCTCAATCCAGAGGCTAGGGCCTGGGTCCATCTCTGATCCTGGGATGGCCTATTTTTAATTCTTTGAGTTGTTGGTATAGCAAAGCAATGGCCCTTATATATGGAGTCATATCAATTAAAAGACTTGAAAGTATTGACAGTAACTACAATTCCTTCAAGTTCATTAAATCTCTTTTTCTCCATTACAAAAGAGAAAAATTCACATTGCCAATATGTTTTGAGATGGTAGCTGGGTTTTTCAGGTGCTTTCTCTCCTAGGCATACTTAACATTGGCCTCAGATATGTGAATTTTACTTTAACGTGGCTTTTAAGAAAGGACTATAGAGCTCAAAATAGCAAAAGCACATTTGAAATAGTTGTGGGAATTGAGACGATATGATATTGGGAATGTTGGAAGTAAATTCTTTTTTGAAATTTTCAATACACTTTCTGGATCAGCAAACCCCTTCTCCCCTTGACAAGAAACTCTATGGTTTGCAGGAATACACTGGTTTAATAAAATTGGCCTTCTTCCTTCTACTAAAAGTTTACCTGCGAGAGCCCCGAACATAATAAAATCAGATTATGAAGGCAATCATATTTACTTGTAATAAATCAAATCTTGCAGACATCAGTTAAGTCTCCCTACTGCACTGGGACAATATCATGCGTGCATACATCAATACCTGAGGTGTCAGAAATATATTTCATAAGTTCAGAAAAATTGCACATACACTTGCAGCACCATTATGAGCAGTGAATTTGTAATGTGAACATTATGATGTATAAAGTGGCTTTGTTCCTACATTTAATAAGCACCACATGTCAAGCTCACAAACATAATGGAATTTGCTGGTGATTTCTTACCATTAAATGTAGGTTATTGTTTTCAGAAAGAAAAAAAAAAGAACTTTTCCATGCTTTGCTAATATTATCCATTTCTAAGCACACAACTTTCCTCAATATAGTAGCAACCTCTTTAAATTAGTAAAAAAATAAATAAATAAAACCAGACCCACCACTGTGACATTAAATTAGGTTGGACTAAAATAACTGCTGGCCCCACTCTTTGTCTAGAATTAGCTGCTACGAAAAGCGATGCCTTTTCTTTTCAAAGACATCTTTTAAAATGACAGCAGTCCAAAAACTCACTGTCTTCCACAGAGAGGTCCCAAAATAATATGGCATTTTCAGGATAGCTTCATTGAACTTTTATGGCTCTTACCCCAACCCAATACTTCAAGTTGTTAGCTTACGTATGCAGGTTATACATTGGAATTTGAAATTAAAGAGTTAGATAATTTTGCAGCAGTAATTTGAAGAAGCTGGCACTTGTGGGTATTTAAGTGTTTTTAAATAATTTTGTAGGTTTATTATAAGAATGAATATATGCCCTACTGTTGAAAATCTCTAAAAAAATAGTTAGTGAGTGGTAAAAATAAGTGTGGAATATCCTTTCCTTCATTTATTTTTTCAAAACTATTTCCTCAGCTACCTATGCTTGGGAGGTCTTGCTGCATTATGTTCTCTTAGTGGAGGAGGACGGTTAGAGACATTGCAGGGAGGAGAAGGGGCAACAGTAACATAGATAAATAAATCCTTGAGGGATCAATGTCTGAAGCAGGAGACAAGAGCATTTCAGGCGTACCTGATGATGTTGGAAATGTGGCTTCTACTAGGCAATAGAATTTGCCCGTCAGCCAAGTTCATTGCTTATTATCTGTCTCAAGCACTGGCATCTGGAAAGATTTCACAGATGCCTCATGAGCTTCTTTTTCTTTCTTTTCCCTTCTATTCCACATCTTCCCATCTGTTCTATTCTTTTCCATCCCACTTTATTTTTATTGGAGTACATCCTAGGTGCCTTGATTGTTTTAAGAATGATATAAATTGTAATGATCCAAGAAGTCTCTATTTACACAGGGCTTAAGAGATAACGAGGTAAGACAGTCATAGCACACAAAGGGGTTGTTGATAACACAAGCTCCTGGTAAGTGCTCGAGTGAGTGTTTACTGACAACAGATGTGATTTATGAAAGGAGAGGGAATGTGGAACCGAGTGGTGGGTTTGAGTGGGGACTGTGAAGAGGGGTAGGTTTTATATTTGAACAGAATACAGAGAGAGGGAAGAAAAGCCTAGAAATATACTTTCCACTTTCTGGGAGGAAAGAAATTTATAACTGTTTAATTTTGCTCTTTAAATTTTGCCCAAAGAAATTTCAAGCACCTCTCTAAAAAAGTTCTGAACTTTTACTTATCACAGAGCATTTTTAAATAGAACATTTCCCCCCTTTTGATGTCTTAGAAATAAGCATTTCCATTCACAGCTGGTCTCAAAGATGCTACTTCAAACACCACACAGTCTGGATCTCCGAAACAGGTTGGTATTTAAAGAGCCCCATGTTTTATTGTTCATAACACTTAGGTCAGATACACATACAGTGGAAAAACAAAGTTCAGTGCTGCAAGGAACTGAAAAAATCAGTTTCATTGCTCTTAAAGCTTGAGGAAAAGGAAAAGGAAGAGGAGAAATAGACAGAACACAGAGAGAAAAAAGATGAGCCAACATCGCATTAACACTTAACTACATGTCAGCTTTGTGCCAAGTTTCTCATGTTTTTCAAACACACAACGACTCTCTGAGGCAACTATTAAGATGATCTCTGTAGTTATGGGCTGGGATGCAATATGTAAAATAGAAAGAGGTCTCATGCTGCTAAGGGGCAGGACTGTGTTTCAAACTTGGGTCCGTCTGTTCCAAAGCCTGCATGATTATCCACTGCATTCACTCCCTTGCTAATGAGACTATCAAGAATGGCAAGTGTATAATTTGTTTTGTTTCATTTCCAAATTTATCTAATTTAACTGAACACAACCTTAAAATCTCAAGGATGGATGAGCTTCCAATCCTTTCCTTATTGCTAAATAGTTGATGGCACAAAAGCAAATTTTATTGGTGGATTTAATTTTCAATTAACCAATGAAAACTTTTTGGGTGACTGATAATTTTTTATTAGTAGCAAAGAATAAAACATCTTTAGGAGGTGAAATGTCTTCCTCATGTCTGAGTCAGGGAGCTGCTATGAGAATGTTTAAGCCCTCCCCAGATACCTATGTTAAAATCCTTACCCCAAGGTAATGGTATTAGGAGGTGGCACCTTTGGCAGGTGATTAGGCCATGGGGACAGAGTCCTCATGAATAGGATTAGTGCCATTATAAAAGAGACCCAAGAGAGACCCCTGGTCACTTCTGCCATGTGAGGATAGAGTGAGAAGAGGGTAGTCTGTGACGAAGCAGGGCCCTCACCAGACACTGAATCTACTGGCACCTTGATCCTGGAGCTCCCAGCCTCCAGATCTGTGAGAAATAAGTTTCTATTGTTTATAAGCTAACTTGGCTACAAGACAGGAGCTGAGAATGACTCAGTTTCTTAATTATCTTCATGCATATTATCAAATATTGAACACTGAGTATGGGACTTGGCGAGCAGAAGCAAGGCGGTGCCATGTTGCAGCTTGCACATTACTGTTTATCTGCTGTCGCCCCTCCTTGATGTGGGACAGGAGACAGGTTGGTGACTGCCCCATCTTTCCCTGGGTTCTCCTGCAGCTTCTCTGACTCCTGTACCAGGTGAGTACTTAGCTCCATGATGATGTGTATCATCGTCTCCTGCAGGATTCCCACAATATCAAGGTCAGAAGCAATGAGGACTGACATGGTTTCAGTCCATGCCTGTGGGTTCGAGCCTCTGCTTGTGTATTCCAGCTTGTCCTTGCTCTCTTCCACTATTAGAGTAGAATTGTGTCCCCTAAGAAAGATGTGTTGAGATCCTTACTCCTGGTACCTCAGAATGTGACCTTGTTTGGAAATAAAATCTTTACAAGGGTAATCAAGTTACAGTGAGGTCATGTGACCTCATCTAATTGACTTAATCAAATATGACTGGTGTCCTTATAAAAAGGGTAAGTTTGGACATAAAGATGTGCCCAGAGGGAAGACAATGTGAAGAGACATGGGGAGAATGCCCTGTGAGGTGGAGGACCGAAATGCATCTGCAAGCCAAGGGCTGCCAAATATCGCTGGTGGGATACGTGGAACTGGTCTCTCATAGCCCTCGGAAGGAACCAATTCTGCCAGCCGACACCTTGATTTTGGACTTCTAGCCTCCACACTTTTGAGACAATACATTTTTGTTATTTTAAACCACTTAGTTTGTGATACTTTGTTTTGGTAGCCCTTTGGATTTCGAGCTTCTGTACCAGATGCAAAGACAACAGAGTTTTAAAGATTACTTAATCAGCCTCCACAATTGTATAAGATCAAGTCCCTGCAGTAATTCTCTAGTGGCTCTACTTCTCTGATTGAGCCCTGACTGATAGGCAGAAAAGAAATTAGTTTAAAAAGAACCACAAAGCTCCAAGCACAGTTGCACAGTAGGTAATTTAAGGGTAACAAGAAGAGGAACACTATTATGATGTTAACAAACAGAATAAACCTAAATCTTAATCAGTGCAAAACGCTGACAGCTTACAACGAAAGTTCTTCTTTTTCTTCTAAACACCCTGGCTATGCTATTAACTTGTTAGTTTATTGATGTTGCCTGTGTTTTCACTGTTCAAAAGCAATAATTTTTGTTTTCACCAAGTCACCAAACAAGCCCTGCATAATTTGTGCTGTTTCAAAGAAGTCGAATACAAATTCAGGGAGTATTGTCTCATGTATTGCTGTGTACAACATAATCATCATTTATTAATATCGCAACTTTCTTCTTTTAAAAAAATCTCAATACTTGGCAGATATTACTTTATTAAAAACCTACCAGTGTCCTTCTGAGTTAAGGGATAGCATAATTAATTATCACTGCTTTCAACACAAGCTGGGGCCAGCAGCTGGTCAGCTGGAAAGCAAGCAACAGCTCCCTGGTGCTTGTTCACTTCCCCAGGCGAATGTGTGACTTCCTCGTGGAGAATAGCAAATCTCCATTGAGGTTGTTGATTTCCTGGGATTTTTAAATTAAAATTATTACAAAATAATTTTTATAAGATTGATATAAACTATACAACCTAACAATAAGGAAATGTATCTAAGTTCATTTTCTCCGTGACTGAAAACATTTTAATATCTCAAAATTTGCCTTTGAATTATCAGCATATTTTTATACAGCAAGTAACATCTTGTAAATTATCAGTTACTGTTGCTTAATCCTTTCTTTTAAAGACTTTAATCAGATATTGAGAAAGCTATCTGAGACTCAAGCATTTGTAACGCATTTTATAAGTAGTGTTAGCAAAACAAAGATTTAGTGGTCATCCTTAAAACACTGCATTTTTGGCTTTAATCAGGTCATCAGTTCAGCTATAAGCTCTTAGAAGTGTACCAACCCATCCCCAAATAGATTTGTGAATTTAATATCTTTTCCAAGGTAGAACAAGAGAACAAATCTAATCAGTACAAGCTCACAGTATCTAATGACTTTAAGTTTGGTTCTGGTGTTGCTTCTTCACTTGATACCATATAACTTATTTATATTAGTATGGAGAACTTTGATATAGAATATTCATCATTTTGTCAAGTCCCATTTCCCCTCTTTATCCTGTTCTGCATGCTGCAACCAATATAATTATGTAGTACATCCATTTAAAACACATGACAACTCTCCTGTAAAGAGACCCCTATGTAAGAAGTGTTTTTTCTCTTTAATAGTCTGCTCTGTTTCAGTCTTTTTAAAATATTAAGATAAGGTAAAAAAGTAATTAGCTATATTTTACCAGAGATCTTTGACAGAGTAACAATTAGTTATTGGATTATTTTAACTCCCCTATGCAAATTCACTTATTTGCTTGGATAGTCAAAATAGTGAGTTTAAAGTTATCTGCAGGGGGTGACATAATTATGGTTGTTAAGAATAAAATATTTCTGGCTAAGGGAATCACAGACATTTTTACAGAGAGAGGAAGCAGGAAAAGAAGAACCGTGTATACATCAATCAGAATACAGTTGGGATCAGTCTGTCAGTTATCTCCAGAAAAGGAAAAGGGAGGAGAAGAGAGAATAGGAGTAGAATCAAGTGAGATGGAATCGTATACTGGCAAACCAACAAATATTAAAGAGACAATGCCTTACTTCTGTGAATCATCAGGCTGCAGTGTTTGTAACCAAGTAATTAATTATTTTATTCAACAAAGCAGCTCACAGAGTAGAAGGAACAGGCAGAACTGGCCATATAGCATAAAAAGGAATAAAACCTATTAGTAAATTAAGGGTTAAAATGGGAATTAGATGTTGGATAGGGTTTAATAAAGTTAAATTTGGGGTGCTTATATATGTATTCACATTTCTTTTAATTATGTTTTAATTTGCATATCTTCTTAAGACACAAATTTAACAAAGTAATAATTAACATTATCAGCTAATAAAATATATTTACTTTAGCAGAAAGGCAACATTGCCAGGATCATTGATTTGAGAGAAAGCAAATTAATTAGCTTTCAGGAGGCCTGGCTTTGCTTCTTATTCTGCCATCAACATTTTTTTCACTTGAATAAGTGATTAATTAAAAGGCCTCCATTTCTATACCTGTAAAATAAAGAATTTGGGGTAGACCAGTATTTTTCAAACTTAGTTTTCAGCCATGAAACAATCTGTTCAAGCAGAAATCTTATCTGGAAACCCAGTGTGCAAACCTAGAGCTGTTCTGCTTGAAGCTGAGGTGGGATGAGCACCTTGGAGGCCATCTGAACTCCACCTTCTCTTGCCCCCTCACATCCCTAACCTGAAATGGCATGGAGCAGCCACTTCCAGAACTGCAAGCATTGGGGAAGTCAGACATCCTCCAGAGGTTATTTTTTGTTGTGCTTATTTCTCCTCTCAAATCAGTCTGAGATTTCTGGCTTAAGGGGCTGTGCTTTAGGGACCATTTGTAATGATTCCACTTTCCCTTTCTTTTAGTTTATTTCAGACATGTTTTGAATTTCTTTTGCTTTTGTCACTGGCTGTCTCCAATTATTGTTAAAACTGTCTCGTATGCCAATTTAGGGCAACGGCTTCCCTTTGCTAATCTATTTTCTCTGGGAATTTTATTATTTGGGTTGCATTTCTACAGCCGGAGGAAGTCTTCCTCACCAATTTATTAATACATCAATTTGTCACTCCTTCAACATCCCAAAATGTTCCAGCCACCCTTCATTTTGAGTATACTATGTGCTGATGTTTTACAATTCCAAATGTTTTATATATAGTTGTGCTAAAGTTATGTTTACGGAATGGAATAATTCAGGGTGAATCGTTCAGTTGTAGTGTTTTTGCTTATACTACTAACTAGAACAATCTATTCTTTTTCTTGAGGTTGCTATTATTTCAGTCATTACTACTATTTGGGGATTAAATAAGAATTATAATAAAATTTTGCAAGCGTATGTCAATTGCAGATTTGTGTTTTTATTTTTTTGAATCAGAGAATATATGTGCATGGTTTTAAATGTCTTGCAGCTTTACAAGACTCATGACAAAAAATAGCATTTCAGACTCCACTTCTCCCTATTCCTGATTCCTGTCTCTGGCAGGTGACCATTACTTATATTTTATTCTAGTATTTGCTTCAATATAACTAAACAATACTTTTACTTTTAAATTTTTTTTTAGATGTTGCCTATTGACCAAACCCACAACCCTGAAAGACACCCTTCTATTTTTTCCAAACTCCTAATGCAATTACATCACAGTTTACATAAATCAGTAGTGCTTACATGGTTATGGCTCTATGAATTTTATTTATATACTTGATCTTAGCCAAAAGCCCGAGAAGCAATTAATTTTATTTATAGTTGAGCTACATAAAGCACAATGATTATATTTTCAGATACACTACTTTTTGTTTTTCCTGGAGTTAGTAATTGCCTTGCTTTTTTATTTTCTCAGTTTTCTAAGTACTTATTATTCACAAACTCTCTTAAGAAGTATAAGTCTTCACTTACCCCAAAGCATCAGCTAATCTGTTAGCTTTATTATTTTTTTCTTGAGAGATATCATATTCTTGCTACCATTTTGTCTAGTTGGTCTTTTGTCCTGGTGCACAGTTGTAGTTCTAGGATTTTAATTCATTGTCTTGTATTCTATTTTCTGTTCCCTGGATCACATGTTTTCCTCTTTATTGATTTTTTATCTCATTTTGGTGTAGCACATTCTTTAGTGGGTTTCTGATAAGTGGTGCATAGGAACTACATTTATTAAGAATATACATGTCTGCAAAATGCCTCTTTTCTGTCCTTATATTTGGTTGATAGTTTGACTCTGAGGATTGATTCTAGGCTAAAATCCATTTTCCTTCAGAATTTCAAAAGCATCTATCTCTCAATTTTGCTCTTGAGAGATCCAATGCCATATTAATTTCTAATCTTCTGTGACATGTTTTATGTTTCTCTTCTTTGGACATATTTGCCATCTTCTCTTTAGTAATTATTCTGAAATCTCATAATAATGTGCCAAATGAATGGTCACTTTCAATTTGTGGATTCCTGGCCTTTCCTTCTATAATTTTTGAGTGCAGGTATGTTTTATTTGATCATTTCTTCCCTTCTGCTTTTTGTTTGTTTTTTCTTTCTTGAAATTCTGTTATTTAGTTTTTGAACCTTTTGCACAGATCCTTTACTTTGCTTATATTTTATCTCTCCTTTCTCATCTGTTTTGTTTGTTTGATTTTGTTCTGCTTTCTTATTGAAAAGCAACCCAGAAATCACCTCGTCTTCCATAATTCTTAATGAACTTTTAATTTATCCTATCTATGTTTAATTTCATTAGTTCTTTTAAAAATGTTCTCAATGTTTCTCTTTAAAAGAGCTAGTATTATTTTTATTATTGCAATAGTTTATCTTAATCTCTCTAAAAATAGTAACGATGTTTTATAACATAGTTTCCTTTTCTACCATTAGTGTCCCGGTTTCTCAGAATTCCGTTTTACTCTTGTTTTAATCCTTGTGTTTCTGGCTGAGACTGTTCTCCAGTCTCTCATTCACATTTGAGTCACTGAAGGGTTGATTAGACTCTCGGTGTCTATGATCGGATTTGTCAGGTGATCCAACAGGAACTGATTGTTTCGGGCTGGTCAATTTTCTAGGAGAATTGGGCAATCTTCTGCCTGAGGGTACAGCTTGGCTGCCAACATTGTTTGTGCTGGTGGAGAAAAGGAGCTGGTCGCCTCACTGTTCTCCATGTGACATTCATTATGCCTCCTGATTTCAGTTGTACCTGATGTCCTCAAATTTATACTACCTATGGTTCAACCTTCCCAGACAGTCTAGCTCTGACCTTTTAGTCTTCTGCTGGAGTGAAGGAGGGATAGATGCCTAGTTATGTAGGTGAGGGGAGGGGAGGTAAGATGGACTGGCCACATAATTTGCAGGTCCAGCGCAAAATGAAAATATCAAGCCACTTGTTCAAAACATATGAATAATTTAAAGATGGCAGCAGCAGATCATTAAACTGCGTGGGGGCCTTCTAAGCCCAGGGCTCTCTGCAAATGCACAGGTTGCATGCCTATAAAGGCAGCCTTGGATTTTGGTATCTACTTCTGAGTTCTTCAAGGGCACCTAGTGTCTCTTAACATTTGAGTATCTTAACGCTTCTGTAGCAAAGATGAACTTGCTTCTTGGCTTTCCTCTTCTTCCCCAAGGCTCCTCTCCAGAGCACTTGATTTTCATGTTGCTTTAGTCATCCTTCTGTCTTTGAGCCTGCACAACTGTGTTGATATCTTTCATATGTTGTCTATCCTCTCTTCTGCTGCTTTCTTTGTCCTTATGGGTTTTTTAAATCTTCTTTTCACAAGTCTATTTTCTCTTGTTTTACTAGTGTTTTACATAAGCACTTATCTTGTATTTGCCTTGTTTAATAGGATATCTAAATTTTAATTATATATTTCTCCCAAAAACTTCTTCATTGCTTTTTTAGTATATTTATACTTTCTGTAAGGATCAGAGTCTTTATTAGGTTAATAAATTATTATATTTAAAAATATTTTAACAGAAAATCATAATCTTAATAAGCAGTAATAAAAACAATAATAACTGTTCACTTAATTTGGTCATTAAAGTTCTTAAGAGTGCTTTATATTTTAAAGTCATCAGTATTATTTAATCACTCGACATTCAACAACTATTTACTGAATACTTCTTATGGACCAGGTACTACTCTGAAGTGCTTGATTATATAACATATTTATAAAACATGACTGTGTTTGATAGTCTTAAAACTACCCTTGAGAGGATCTTGGAGAAAATTGAGTTCAATTTCCTCATTTTAAAAATGAGGAAAATGAAGCCTAGGGAGATGACTAGATTATGAACTTCTTTAAGAAAGAGACTTAAAGTCTCTTTAGCCTCTTTGTTGTTAAGTTGCCTGGCATCAATAAATTGATGATTAATATGTTGAAATAAATAAAAATAAAAAAAATAAAAATAAAAAAAAAGAAAAAAAAAATAAATTGATGATTCATAGGATTCATTTTTTAAGCATTTTAAAAGAAAGCATAATTTAAAACACTAAAGTGTAGATACCAATAACATATATCTTATTTGTTATAAATACTCTGATACAGTAAAATGTATGAAAATATACACAGTGCTCAGATATTTGCATTTTGAAGAAAAAGCAAATAATTTTAAAAGTCTAAAATTGAGTAGAAAAATTATAATTTATTCTATACAAATGAACCAATGAAGCCTGTTCACCAAAAATCCAAGAGCTTTTGCCGTAGGGAAGAGCACATCACTGACAACATCTCCAATGTAAATCTTTTGGCGCAGCAATGATACTCTGAATGTGACCTTGGTTGGGAGGCCCAGGAAGGCCATATGAGCAAGAGGAAGACCAGGAAGAAACTAGAGCAAAATCCATGCTGAAGAATGTTAGGGGCATTCAAAGCACCCCCAGTACCTTTCACTGGATGCTTAGAATTGTGATGACCACGGCAGTTCAAGTTCACATGAGCAAGAGGTGTTCAGCTGCAGCACTTCCTACTGGGGTGGCCTCCGGAAGAAAGCTGTGAATAGAAATAAACTTTCAGTTTGTCTCTTGTCAATGCCTTCTTGATAACAGATAAAGTAGTTCCAAAAGGCAAAAATTAGGACTCCTAAAGTCTCTTGAAATTGAAAAGCAATTAACAATTTGCAGGATCATTTGCTATCCTTTTTACCCCGCTAAACAATGATGGACATAGTCAGAATTGATGGAATATCTGCGTCGCACCAGGAATTGTGCTAAGTGCTTTACCTACATTGCTCTCTTTGAAACTTACAGTAACAATTTTTCAAGGTAGGTGCTTATAGATGGATAAATTAAGTCTTGACCTTATGGAATAACTTGTCCAAAATCAAAGTATAAGTCAGATTTTGAATCTGGTTTTGTCCAAATCTAAAGCCCCTGTTCCAACCAAATATATGGAGACCATGTTTACAGTACAACTAATTAAATTATTTTGGTGTTTATTTGTTCATGATTTTTTTGCTGGTTATATTGATGGCTGATTACCTAATTATGAAAAATAGTGGGATGAGGAAATTAGTATTATCAGTAATGGTGGTTATGTCAAACAGATCTGCATGAAAACAACTGAGAACTTTATGTAAAGACATTTGCGGAGTCCTCTGATTTCAGTGACTTACAGATGACCTCTGACAGCAGATCATCAAACATGATATGATGAAGTTTAACATATCATGTAATGACAACTGTCTCTCAGACCACTCTTATTTTTCTCTATTTATTAGTTGTCCTCCCAAAAAAACTAAACTAAACTACACTCTGGATTCTTACTGCAGGATGTAGCATTATCCCCAGAAAAACATCATATATTCACTAAAACACAACTACTAAGAAAAAAGACTAAAGATGAATTTTAAGACTACCATGTTTATTTAAATGTATTAAAGTTTCCCAAAGATTAAAAACATGTTAATTCTAGTAGAAACCTCTGATAAGAAACCTGTATCCCTCAAACCAGCAGCAGTTATAAAATTTATTGAGGAAACTGCTAGAAAATAAGATGGTTACTGATAAAAAGGAGAAATTGGGTACAAATTAGTTTTTTTCTTTTCCTTTCTTTTTTCTTTTAAATATCCAATAGAATGTGCTGTTGTTTTAAAAAAACTTAAGAGTCACGAGGGAACCTAGCTTGTTAGAGCTCACGAATGTGTGTGTGTGTGTGCATTTCTGACTCAATGATTTATTTTTCTACATTAACAACAAGGAATAATAATATATGGATTTAGACCAAAGAAAATGCATATGGACAACAGGTAGTGCTTTGCCTAAAAGGAGAAGGAGGAGGAAAGGAGGGATGAAGGACAGAAAGCAGAAAAGGAGGGAGGAAGGGAGGGAAAGATTTCGGCTCATTGGCGTTAGAAAGATATGCATAGCTAAGGCTGTAACTAAGTGAACATTAGGAAAACCAGATCACTTAGTGCTGGCAGAGGAAAAATGTTCTCTGGGCCTTAAAACCAGTTGTCCAGTTGCCAGAGCTATTCATTGCTTAAGGTTTGGAAAATATGTTTTATAACTCAGGTAAAGTAGAGTTCAAATTTTTAAAAACATGATTTATAAAGAATTATCAAAATCTCTGGTAGACTTATTTCTTATCTTGCAAGTAGAGTAAAATCTCAGGTCCTTCACAGTTCTTGACATGCCAGCAGAAGACATGAGAGTCCTGGGTCAGAGACAAAGGACTTTATTACTCACTACACAGCAAGCATGGGTTCCCTTTGTCTCCCAAGTCCTGCTGGGGTGACATGGAGCATTCCAGGCAAATGCTGCACACATCATGATTTTATGTCACAATGGAGGAACCCTCAGCTTAGAGAACCCAAATCCTTTATAATATGCAGTTAGCAAACCTACATGCCCGTTGCTTCTGAAGGACACATTTTATTTTATTTTTATTTCAGCATATTATGGGGGTACAAATTTTAAGGTTTCAAATAATGCCCTTGCCCCCCTCCCCCCACAAGTCTGAGCTTCAAGTGTGACCATCCCCCAGACGGTGCACATCTCACTCATTATGTATATATATACCCATCCCCCTCCCCCCTCCCACCTGCCCAATACCCAATAAATGTAATTCCTATGTGAAAGACACATTTTATTTATTATACTTGGAAGTATGCATGCTTGCCCTCTGCTTCAAAAGGGGACACTATCTTCTAAGATTATCAGACATCCTTTAAAAGAAAGTCTAGAACAAAAGACATAGAAGACATGCAGAAACATGAGAAATCTATTGAAAATCTTCTGACAGAAACATAGAGGTGCTATATTAAATATTCTGAGCTCAGAACAGGAATAAATTCCTATGGAGAGCTTAGATCATAGATTTGGCAACTTGTCAGTTGAAGCTGCTCAATTGTTATTTCACGTGTGAGAGATGAACAGGATGATAATCAGAATAGGAAAGACTCCCCCCTCCTCCCCACTCCAGATATTGGCCTCGTATGGCTTAATAATTAGTAATCCAACTGGTAAGAAGCTTCTCAATTACAAATTAGATAAATTATTTTGGTCTTTCTGGTTGCATATGATTCTATCTATTTATGTATCTATCAATCAGTAGTACATAAATATGGTTTTCTAGGGATTACAAAGCCAAATGTCTACAAGGGCCGGCAGGTTACCTAAATGTCAAGTGATCCAAGTAAGGACTATGGCAGGGTTTCTCAACCTTGGTACTTGTGACATTTGGAACTGGATAATTCTTCACTGTTGCAGGCTATTCCTTGCGTTGTAGAACACTTAATGCTTCTACTCACCAGATGTGAGTAGCATACCCACCCCTAGTTGTGACAACCCAAAATGTCTCCAGACATTGCTAAATATCCCCCTGAGGGGCAAAATCAACCTGGGTTGGGAATCACTAACTATGGAAAACTGAAGAACTCATTTAAAAAAGTTCAAGCTCTATTCCTCCCAAGCTGATTGCTAAAAGGTGGGAATACTGGTCCATTATTAAAAAATTTTCATCAGAAGTCAGAAATCTGGACATTTTTTAAGTATGAAAGCACTCAGCTTTCAAATATTTGTGTATATACCAAGTCTGTCCAAAAAGTATCCAGCCATGTAATATGTAAAACAGCGACATTTATTGAAGAAGATACAAGATACAAGAAACATTGTACCCTTCAAAATAGGCACCTGGGGACCTCAACAATTCTCCCAGCATTTCTTAACCGAACCCATAAAAGTTCAACATTTTCAGGTGTTCTGCTTGTTGCAGGCCTTCCAGAACATGGATCACTTTCAACAGATTCTTGACCATATTTGAAGTGTTTGTGCCACACTTTTGTTTGCACTGCACTTGTTGCATTGTCCCTGAAAGCCTTTTAAATCCTCCAAACAGTTTCCATGGAGGAATGTTCAAGCTTAATGCATAATTTGATGTGGATTCGTTGCTCTACTCGCTCAGTCATTCTGAATGCGACAGCCACACAGTACCCATGTTAACTCAATGGCGTCTAGTGCTCCACTGACTAGTACAGTGACGTCGTCATTGTTCACGCATGCGCATTCCAGTCCATTCTCCTTGTCTGCCAGGTTACATCGATTTTGCGCAGACCAGTTCTCGTTATATTAATATTAACAATGGCTGGATACTTTCGGGACAGACCTTGTGTATGTCTTTTCTACCTTATTTCTGGAGTATGAGTGTGAGGGTCAGATATTTCAGAGTTTTCAGTAACCTCTGCCTCAACCACATCCAACATAGGAACACAAAATTTCACATCTGTGCATGTCTGGGGCAGGTCATTTTTGAGTATTGGCCAGTAGGAAAGAGTTGGTGTATGGTATTGGGAGTGTGCAAGGCAGCTTGGAATAATGGGGAAAAGGAGTCAATCAGGGGAAGAATGAGGTTAAAAGAAACTCAAAAACCTTTTGCTTTGAGATTAGAATGTGTATTTATCCCTTATAGATTCTCTCTAGTTTTCCTTTTTCTTATCTTGGCTGTGCAAGGGCTGCACCTGTAGCAAGTTGCTGGAATTTTTACAGAGGTATTGCCAAGGAGCTTCCCCACCAAGTCCTGGCTCTCCCAGAGAAAATGACACTCATAGGAGGAAGCCGTGTTATCATAGCTCTTTTATCAACCATATGTGCTATTTGCTGGTTTATCTACCTAGGATATTAGGCACGCAATCCACTGGAAATAAACATCTTTATAAAACCAGCAGTTCTTAAAACATTTTATTCATTTGTACTAAGACTTCTGCTCACTGTCTTATTATATGCTATGAAATAAATGTCTGAGTCAATTCTCCAAAAATAATACTTTCTACAAAAAAACTATAATAATAGTACTGTATTTATGGAACATAGAGCAATAGAAAAGCAATTCTTAGGATGATAGTCTCCATTTGTTAGTTGAGAAACATTCTAAATGTGTCAAATCTACCAGGAATATAGTAATTAAGAATTACAGTTATTTTCATCATGTATTAAGTAACTAATTATACCATCTAGTTACGAAGAATAATTTTTTTTTCTGTATAAGAAACAAAATTCAGAGTGATTGAAAGGAAATGATACTATATTGCAATATGCTGAAATAAAAAAAAAAAGAAAAGAAGGAGAGAAAAGAAAGACCTGGTCAGAGGAACGTGACTGCTCCCTGAAATCAAACTTTTCCCTGTCATTCATAGAGCCATTTATTCCAAAAATCATTCTGCTGACTTGGAATCCCTGAAGTCCAGTTTTGACAAGAATCACTCTCTAAAGTGTGAGAAGATAGTGATAGCAGAGTCTAGCAGTTTAAAAGTTATATGCTCGGGAAATATTTCAAAGGGTGTTAGACTGACTAAAGAAGTCTACCGTCTTTATGATGCCAAAGAATCTAAACTTCACAACATGATATCTTCGGTTGCCAAGGTGTGTACTTTGTAATTCAGTGACCAAAAATGGTTTCTGTAAGCTTCCCCCTCACAATTCTCCTTAGAAACAGATGGAGTTCTAAGCTCGCTGTGGGGTAGAGGAAGGTTTGCTTAGCTTCCCCAGGCCAGTGTTTATCTTTCTGTCACCTACTGCACTTCTTATTTTATGGTTGGTCATCTCACATTTAATCTCAAATCCATTCTTGGGAAATGATCTGATATTTACAATTTAGAGTGTGTTTGAGTCAACGTGTGGATGTATCAAATAATCCTTACCTCTGGCTATGGAATAAATGAGTATTTCTTGTTACAGAAATTTCAAGCATCAGCTGTCAGATGAAGAAAAACCTGTCATGTAAGAAATTCTTCTTTGGCCCTTGTAATCACAATGTATGGATGGCATGAAAAAGTCCTTAATGCCAAAAAAAGATTTAGGATCTATTATGATTATTTCTATGCCAAATTCTTATAGCCTGGCTCAGTCTAAGAAGCATTCTGAATTTCTCAGTACTATCAGTTTAACCTGAAACCTTGGATCTGAATGAAAGGATGTGGATACATGAAATCAAGACCATGTTGGAGCACCCCAGAGGGCATGGAAACTTTGAGTCATATTGGCTCGATACTACACTTCATTCATTCCTCTTCCTCACCCTGATCTAATGTCCTCAAGGACATCACGGAAAATTTCACCAGTGTTGAAAGTCTTTCCAAAACTCTGCAGGAAAAGAGGTGGGGTGCAGTTTTCCTGGTAGATTTGGAGAAACTGGACACATTTTTCCCCTTCCAAAGCTGATGCACATTTGGTCATTGTGGATAGTAAATGACTCAAAGCATCATCTGCCATGTGTACTTTGAGTAAGCCCAATTCATGCAAGGTAATCCTCATGCAACTTTTATTTGACTCCACTGTCTCCCTCCCTCTGCTCTGTTGGGTTTGGTCTCACTCATGGATGAAAATGCAGTCCCTAACTGGTCACTCTTGGGTAACACAGAGTATTCTCTAGTCACTTTCTGTCATCAAACACAGTCTCCATTGAGTAATCATAAAGTCCATCTTGATTTAAAGTTAACACTTCAATCATGATTTAAAGCTAAAATCTTTTCTCCTCTTCTCCTCTCCTACCTGCTTCATCCTGGAAGCCTCTATTTAGCAAAGAGAGTGAGAGTGGGCAGCTTTGCCTCTCCCACCAAAGGGCAGTTATTTCCCCCCCCCTTTCTATGTTGCTAACTAGGGCTGGCTCATAGAATGGGAAAAAATACAAGAAGTCCGGAATGTGACTTATAGGACTGTCATTTTAATTCAGGGTTCGTATTTTTTGGCCTCAACAGCCATTACAGTGTGACTCTTTCTCTGATGTGAGATTTTATTAGTTCTTCAGAGACCATCCCCATCATTCCCCGCATGGCTGAGGGTCTCTTATCTCAGATTCATTTGATAAGGACAAAAACATCTCTCTTCTGGCTTATTCCTTCCTCAGCTGCTAAGAACAGAGTGGGCCCTCCAGCACCTTCTGCTGAGGTCTGGTGGCCTTCTTGGACAGGTTCTACAGTATGCAATGCCAGCCCTTTGTCATGCATGACCCACATCAGGTATGAAGGAAACAGTCACTTCTTGCCCTGAGAAACTCGAGGCGTGTGAGTCATCTGTCGCAGGCCTGCCCCTCTGCTCAAGGTCAGGTACTAAGACTATGGTTAAAACCCCTGCAATGCTCACCTGATAGGTCACATTTCAGCACTATATTCCCGTCTATCTTGATTCACCAAATAATCAACTGTTGGAGCTTCTAGGCTTGAGACGACACTGTAGTCTTCAAATAATAACCTTGGACCGAAATTCATGTGGCCCCTCTTTCCACAACCTGTCAATGGGGGCATGCTGAGAGTTTACAGGAGTAAGGTACATGATCACTGGAGGGTGAACACGGTAGATTTCAATGCCTTTGTTTTACCGTTATCTGCTCCTCAAACTGAGAACAACTGTTGTGTGATGCTTCCATTCCAAGCATTAATCTCTGAGAGAACTTCTCCCTAACTCTCTTCTAATAAAAACATTCCTCAGTGATCTAGTGTCATCAGAATTTGCTCAGGTTAGGGATAAATTATATTTCAAAAACACTACCTATAAGATATAAGGCAATTTCCTTTGAGTACAGGGGCAATTTTTATGTAGCTTAGGGCATTTACAAAATCATTTTTAATTTTCGTTTTTCACTGGTTATTCCCTGAAAAGCATGTCTAGTCCAGAGAATCCTCACAGACTATCATCAAAGCCAGAAGTTAGCTAGGAAGCAAAGCCTTCCTTTTATGTATATTTATGACCACCAAATAGCACAGCTCCAAGGTCACTATTCACATGATAGTCGATGTGCATGGCCTTATGTGGCAGCCTTGCACATATTTTGGATGACATGGATTCTTTTTTTTTTTTTTTTGCAAGAGCAACAGAAAAGAAACTTTACAACACTTGCAAAACATTTGTGTGTGTGTGTGTGTGTCGTATTGAGTGGAGATGGGCTTTGAGAAAGGACAAACACCAAAAAGCATCTGGGTGCTCACTTAAAATATAAGCTCCACAATGGCAAAGGCTATTGTGTGTTTTGTTGACTGATGAATCTTAAGCACTTAGACTAATGCCAGTGCATAGTAGACCCTCAATAAATATTTATTAAATGAATAAACTGTTTATGTTTTATTTTTCTCCATAATAAAGGACTGAAATTGATACCCCACAGTTCCCTTGTGAGTCACAAAAAAATCTAATTCTATTTTACTTTATCCCAATAACAAAAAACATTTTGAAAAAAATAAATTTCATTTTGATAATGTGTGAGGATTCCAATACATTCCAGCTATAGTCCTAGGTGCTTTCATCTAAGTTATTTAATTCTATCTTCCCAATAACTTTGCAAAGAAAGTATCACTATGCATGTTTTTGCAGATAAGGAAACAATACTACAGAGAGTTGTCTAAGGTAATGTATAATAAATAGCAAAATAAGAATTAAAATATTGGTCTTTTGACTTTTACTCTACAGAATCATGCATTTTAATTTTCATGTAGAAATTAATTCATTTAATTTTATGGCATGCTTTGTTACATTATATATTTCAAGTTTGTTTCCTGTGTTGTAGTGAGAGAAACTCTATACCAAAGGAGAGGAAACACTTAGAATACCTTTAGTCTTGGCTCTAAACTTTTCTATGTAATCCTTCTTCCATTCACTTGAAATACTGGATTAGGCTGGATTGAGTCCCAGGCCAGATCTGCAATCCCTGTGAATATATGTGGAGACTGGGGTGGGTGGTGGAGCGGAAGGGGGCTGAGAAGTATTGACATGGGCATTGTATTAACTAATAAAAGTACTTCATTGACAAAGCATCTCTTATACCTAAAACTAATTGAAGCAAATCTGTTTTAATAACAATAGGTAGGTGTTAAAGATTTTCTTATGATCAAGCTATTTTGAAGCCTACTTTCTACATTACAGCAGGTATCTACTTGGCTTGGTTCTTGATTACATTAAAATATGACCCATAATGAGGAGTAGACCAATTCCTGAGATGGAAGGGAGAGAAGCAACACTGAATTTGAAATATAATTATCCATGTACTCTCAATTCAAGATTTCAAAGGTTTGGAGTCATTTGACAAATTATAGAAAAACACAGTTAAAATGAGAAAGCTAGGCTTTATTTCTAATAACTTTAGATAATATTTCTTAAGTAAAAATAGACAAGGTATATCTATATTTGTTAATTTTCTGATTCTGAAAAAGTTAGAAAATAAATTTGGGCATTGGGCCTCAACTCAAACGTTCCTCCTGTGAAGGATTTCTTGAAATACAAAGGCAAACTTAGATGTTTATCACCCACACTTGCTCTGTATTTCCTTTAATCACTTAGATTATTGATCTGAAATTATTAGTTTATTTTCTTGTCTTCCATTATCAAATGTGTATTAGATGAATCAATAAATTTAGCACAAAGCAATGATGTGGCTGGAATAGGTTGTTTTCATAGAGAACTTCTGTGGTCAGAATGTTTATCCCCTCTGAAACTCATGTTGAAACTTCATGCCCAATGTGGCAGTATGGAGCCGTGGGGCCTGTAAGAGTTGTTTGGGTTAGCAGAGTTCTGCCTTTATGAATGGATTAATCCACTCATGGATTAGTGGATTAATGGGTTATCATGAGAGTGGCAGTGGTGGCTTTATATAAAGAGGAAGAGAGACCTGAGTTAGTGAGCTCAGCCCCTTTGCCATGTGCCACGCTGGGTCTCTGCAGACAGTCACCACCAACAAGAAGGCTGTTGCCATATGTGGTCTTGGACTTCTCAGCCTCCATAACCATAAGAAATAAATTTCTTTTCTATATAAATTGCCTAGTTTCAGGTATTCTGTTATAAGCAACAGAAAATGGATAAAGACAAGAACTTTTGATTTAATCTTGCTTAAGCCACACTATGTCAACTTGTTTGCACCATAAATATGTCTCATGATTGTTCTTTAGCTTTCTTCCATTTCTAAGCCTTAATGGTGGCAATGGTTATTCTTTCCCCAGACTAAATCAAAGGGCATAGAATGCATTTTGTAATAGTAACAAAAAGGACAAGTAATAATAACTCTTTTCTCCTAAATAAGTGACTCTCAAAATTCAGTGTGTATAAGAATCATCTGGAAAGATGACAAAGAACACAGAAGATCAGGCTGTTTGAAAGAGGATAGGGTCTGGTCTTATTTTTACCAAGTTCTCAGGTGATTCTGGTAACGGGCCAAAGTTTGAGAACAATTTCTCTGTGGAAAACAATTGAATTATTATAGAAATTTTCTCTTCACTCTCTTCACTCCAAAAAGCCCTGAACCAATAGAAATTCACAAAGAAATAAAAGGGAAATAAAAGAAATAAATAGTGTTAATACATGACAGTACTCCCTAATGCAATTATTACATAGGACCTGGGCAATCAATAGTTAATCAAAAATCCTTTGAGTTTGAAGACAAATACACATTGTTTAGAAGGTTTTTATGTTGAGTTTGTATGTGCATGTGTATGTGTTTCCACAGAATCTTTTCTTCAAATGAAATCTTATGCGAACTCCGGATATGTAAAACTAGAGTGTCTTTGTTTGAAGTAAATGTGGTCAAGGGTGAGAGGACCTGGCCCCTGGACAACTGAGCTGCCCCATTGACTCCAGCAGTGGCTGTTAAGGGCTCCATGGATTCCTAGGGTTTCCTGGAACACAGTTTGAAGACCACCAATGTACATTAACACCTTCTCCCCATCATATCCGCCCATATTCTTTTTGGTTGACATAATCAATGCTGATGTGTGTGACAAATCGTTAAAATCCAATTTATACCTGATTCTCACATTTAGAAAGGCACCTGTGAGCCAGGATATTCATGCCAGATCCACTGAAAGGAAAGGCGAGATGAAATTCTTGGCTTATGCTTCCCTCTGGACAGAAAGAAAAACCCGAAGAACAACAACACTGAACATGCCAGGCAGACGCGTTTTCATCCCGCGGTTTCCAGGTTGGCTTCCTAGTTCCTTCTTCCCCTTTCAGGAAACATGTGTCTTTTCAAGGGGAGAGAGAACGAGAAAAGGTTCCTTCTGTTACTCCATGTGGGTTTGCTCTCTTACCCTCAGAAAACGGTAACATGATTTTCTAACTTATATTCAGATTGGGTCATTATTGCCTTATTTAATGCAATAATTTTAACCAGAAGTTAATTTTTTTGTTTATATGGACCTTGAGGAAACTTTTGCCCTTTAATTTTCATTTAATAGTTTAAACTCCTTTGCAAACTGACTTGCAACTTTTAGAGGAACAAGGGAACACCTGATATCGATTATCAATCAGACTATGTAATCTCCAAAGACAGGAAACAAATATACATTTCGTAGAGCTCCATCTACTTTATTTCAGTAGGAACATTTCTGACATGAAAAATGGACAGATGATTAAAAAAAATTTTCACCCTTGTTGCAAAGGAACCCAGATGAGAAGTACAAGCATAAAAACAAGATAGAATGCATCTTCAGGAAACCTGCAAATACTCCATTCATATCTAACATGACAATCTCCCTTTTACAATTATCTCACAGGATTAAGTCACTAGAGGATAAGCTCCTTAAATCGACTTTCCAGAAAACAATTTTTAGGAGGTTCTAAAACTGATCCTTAATTCTTTCAATATGGTAGCAGGAAGAAATTGTACTTTTCCTTTAAAATCTCAGAATCTTTCAGGAAGAAAGACATAGGGATGATGTATTAGGATTTTTACTCTAGCTCTATGCTTCTTTATTGTCATTCTGAAAGAAAAATTTGCTCAACTGTTTGAATTTAGAGATATTTAAGAAAGAAAATTCTTTTAGCTCTAAGAAGAACAGAGAAAGGCAAATTTCTTATGAAAATCTGCATCTGTAATTGTAAAGTAAAACCAAGTTATTTGCATATTTAAAAATTGGTGGAAACATGCAGCAAAATGTGCAGTGAGCTCTTCTCTGACCCTCATATCTGAGTTTATGCACGAGGACCATGCGCTTGCACGCATGTGCTCATGGCAATGTGCAGTTTATTGTCCATTCACAGACAAATTTTATGCTGGCAAGTGTAGGTACCAGCCAATATCCAGTTTTCACTTTCAGAACAGCACCAAAAATGTAGTCTTTAAATTCATAAGTGTCATACACTTTCAGAAATTTCGTCTTCTCTGGTTGCTACACCTAGACTCACACATTTAAAAGGAGCTTAGAATTGAAATTGGCTTTTCCATCATGCCACAGATTTTCTCCATTTTAATTTTTGTCTTTAAAAAGGCAGTACAAACCGGGCATGGAGGTGTGTGCCTGTAGTCCCAGCTACTCAGGAGGTTGAGGCAGGTGAATCACTTGAGCCTATGAGTTCAAGCTCAGCCTGGGCAACATAGCCAGACCTTGTCTCTATTTTTAAAAAAGGGCAGACATAATATAAATACAGAAAGCAGTGGGCAAAATACAAAAAATAAATGTAATTCAGTTCAATATTAGACCAAATGACCTTTTATATAAAAATAATTAAAAACGAACTCCACAAAGTTGAAAATTTTACTTTTGGCATTAAGATGTTGATGTTTAAGGCATGTAAAAAAAAGATCAAAAGACCCCTTTCTTTGATACAACTGTAGGTTTTTAATGATCTGAGCACACTTCATACAAAAGAAATCTTCATAGTTCACTATAGGTTGAATTTTGACCAATCTAGAATGTTAAATATAACTGAGTATCTTGGTGGTGATGGAAAAATAGAATTATTCTGTCTAAAATTCTTGGAATATGGTCTAAAAATCATTTGAGAAAACCACACCTCCTCTATAGTAGTCAGTGTTTACTGCCTTCTGATGTGGAAGAAAATGAAGTCAATTCTATTAGAGTCTCAGTGCTTGTACCAATTTCTCTTCAAGATGGGAATGTTAAACTATCATTTATTTATTGCCCTACTACAGGACCTCCGAAATCTGAAAATATTTCCACTTCCACCACAATAGGTTATGGGCTTTTCCTAAATTCCATTTTTCTTTTGGAAGCAGCATTCGGAGAGAGTGCCATATTCTGATTAAAATGACCTATCCCTATAGGGATTAGAGAAAGATCTCTTTTGAGGGAACTGATATGAATCTCTTGGCTTGGAACATTTGGGAACCCGATGCTGGCTAAGTCCTCATTGCTGAGTCACTCATGTGGTGGCAGCCCAGGCCAAGTCCTAAATGATGATGACTATGTTGTTTGCTCTCTGTCTCTCTGTCTCTGTCTCTGTCTCTCTCTCTCTCTCTCTCTCTCTCTCTTTCTACTGGCAAAGATAAGTTTGGGGGTTTAGAGGACAGTGATGGTTAATTTTATGTGCCAACCAGGCTGGGCTGTGGGATGCCCAGGCACTTGGTCAAACATATTCTGGGTGTTTCTGTGAGGGGATTTTTGGATGAGATTAACTTTTAAATTCGGCAGGGGGGGGGGTGGGGGGAGGAGGGGTGGCAAGGGCAATATATGTAACCTTAACAATATTTGTACCCCCATAATATGATGAAATAAAAAAAAATTGTGGACTTTGAGTAAAGCAGGTTGCCCTCCATCATGTGGGTGGGCCTCGTTCAATCAGTTGAAAGTACGAACAGAACAAAAAGACCAGTCTCCCCTGCTCCAGCAGGTGGCCTTTAGATGTCACATGCAGTATCAGCTCTCCTGGTCTCCAGCACGCTGGCCCACTCTGCAGATTCTGGACGTTCCAGTTTCCTTAATGGCATAAACCAATTCCTTATAATAAGTCTTCTCTCTATATATATATACACATCCTTTTCATTCTTGTTTCTCTGGAGAAGTCTGACTAATATAGTGGGTAAAATTTAGATTTTATTTCTGGGGACTTAAGAACTAACTGTATTTGGCTCAGAGGTGGTCACCAAACTCCCTGGTTGTTTGATGACTCCTTTGTTGGACATAACAAAAGTGGGGATGGTGTTTCATCAGGAGACACTGAAATGCTAGTTAGCAAGAGAACCAATATGCAGGAGTTAGGGATCCCTTAATTTTCCCATTCATTCATCTTTTTATCCATTTATTGAACATTCAGTGAATGTTTACTGATAGATTCCAAAGTGTCGGGCACTGTTCTTGGCAATGAACATTTTCAGATTGTCATAACCAGGAGATAGAAACTATGCAGTAGGCTTTACAGAGGAAGTTTAATATAAGAATTATTAACTATAATATATAAAGAAACTCTTTATAGCACCCTGTGTCTGAAGAAGAGTAACCAAGAAATGAGAAACTTGGAGGTCTCGCTAGAGAAGGTGTAGTTCAGTCACTGGGTACAGAGATAATCACCAGTGAAGCCGGTCTGGAGCAAACAACAACCCTCCAGAGGGGAGGTGGGGGGCAGGCAATTGGCAACTTGTCACATGGCCATTCAGGATTCCCTGTGGCTGGTGGGGCATGTGTATGGAAGGGATAAGGTTTGGTTCTGTGTAGAGAGGGTTGCCTCCAGGTTACGACCAGGCCCAGGCTGTGGGGGTGGAGTAGTCCCCGTTCCGTGTGTGTGGCTCTGGCAGGCAACAATGGATAACTCTGGGCAGCCTCATCTCTGCCCTCCCCTGACCAGAAACCACAGGAAGCCACTTCCTCCTGCAATGGCCCTTCAGTGCCTTCTCCTAAGAAGATTTATCATCATGCACTTTCAAAGAGAAATGCTTATAGGAATTCTGTGGTTTATTATAGCACATATTGAGGGGTGTGTTTGGGGTTGAGGGGCAATAAATTGCTACCTGACACACAGGTGAATAAGATGTCCCTGGCCTCAAGCTTCTCACTGTTTTATATGGGGCATGGAGCACAGACCATGTATTAGTCAGGATTCTCTAGAGGGACAGAACCAATAGGATATATATAAAAGGGGAGTTATTAGGGGGAATTGGCTCACACAAGCACAGAGGTAAATTTCCATGATAGGTCATATGCAAGCTGGAGAACCAGAGAGGCTGGTGGCCTGTCTTTCAGAGAAGCCAGTAGCATGGCTCAGCCCAAGTCCAACAGCCTCAGAACTAGGAAAGCTGACAGCACAGTGTAGCCCTCAGTCTGGAGGCGCCTGGTTCAAATCCCACAGTACTAAAGCTGAAGAGCCTGGAGTCCAGTGTCCAAAGGCAGAGGAGAAAAAGGCTTCCCATTCCAGAGGAAACAGAGAGAGAGAAAGTTCCATATTCCCCTCTGTCTGCTTTGTCCAAGCTGGGCCCCCTGCTTACTGGATGGTACCCCTGAGGGTGAGTGCTCCTTTCTCAATCCACTGACTTACATATCAGATTCCTCTGCAAACACCTGCACAGACACCCCGAGACACACTGCCTCAACAGCTCGCTATCTGGGCATCGCTCAACCCAGTCAAGTTGACACCTAAAACTAACTGTCACAGAGCACTAAACAAACAGTAGTTCAAGGGCATGACAAATGATGTGACTGAGGTGAGTGTAGCTAAAGGAAGACTCCACAGGGACATCTCATCCAATCTTGCCGTGGTGGAGGATGGGGCTCAGGGTCCGCCACAAACGCCCCCTTCAGTATTACTCATTAGGAGTCTGGAATCCCCATAGCAGGTCTCCTTAACTCAGACACGATGGAGCTAGATTTATCCTCCAATAGCACTGTCTACAAATTGTTCACAACTCCCTGGAGATAACTTCGCTTCTTCCTCACTGAATGCAGTGTTACAATCATTAAAGTATGTTCATCATCTGATCTGAATCAGATTTCTTACAAGGGATTTAGAGTTCCTGACTTTTAGAGTTAACAAAACAAAACAAAAGAATAGAAAGCCATTTTTAATCATGAATTCTCTTCAGTGACGAGAGGGCTGAGAACCTCCCCCCTCCCCCCACCCCGCTGCATACAAACAGTACAAGAAGAACATGAATAGTTCCATGGAACAGTGCACCACACGGAGAACATGTGCTCTGTCGATGGAAAGTGATTTGTTTCTTTCCTCTATGCTGAAAGAACCAGGTTCCTGCAAAAGCTTCTGCAGTCAGTGAACACTCAGCATCCTCTTAATAAAGAGCTTATCCTAGACATTATATCCAACGACATAACATTCTAGAAGTCATAAGGAACCATCTAAATGTTATTATTACGTAGGATCATTGACCTGCAGGTTGGGAGATGTTGCTGAAACAAGTATTTTTCTGTGTTCAAATACAACAAAGAGACCAACAGGGACTACAGTCATGTTAGACCTTTGCTTTTATTCCAGCTGTGCCTCCTTCCCAGACTTGTTGCTGGCTTTTCTCTTTTTACTTTATGGCTCTCAAAGTTTGTTCTCTTAGCCAGTCCTAGAATAGCTGGCAGCTGTCCAGCTCTAAGCACTGGGTCAGAGCACTTTTTTGATTCAGCCCCGATGGACTGAGGGAATTCTAGGACTTGTGGGTTGAATGAATCATTCCTTGCCCTTTATGAGTCATAGATGCCAGAGAGAAAGAAAGTGCAGGGGGAAACATATCCAGAATAGGAACTCAAAATCACCATGACAAAAATAATATAGAATAATAGAATAAAATTTGGATTGCTTTGTCCTTACAATCAGCATATTTGTCCATGCTTCTCTCACACAGAAATGATAAAATAAAGATGACACTTTTTCTAGAGTGATTATTTCAGTTCATAAAGAATCGAGTGGTCTCAGATTGTCTGGGGTACTCCTTAGGAGGGATTTGGCAGCCGACTGTGCAAATGCATCCTTAGCATAGAGTTGAAGTGACAGTGCACCCCTGCCTTAGCCTCAGCCAGAATTGTATTAATATTTGCCAATACTGCAGGGGAAACGTTTTCAGATTCGAAGGCATACCTCTTTCTGTAAATCCTAGTGAGCCTGCAAAAGTAGAGCTTGCTCTTCGTTACTCTCCTAACATTAACTATTAGAAATATTTCATGTTACTATTAAACGTTTTTAAAAGAGAAAGAAAACAGCTCAAATTTTTCTGCATCCCTTGGTAGAATGATGAGCTAGAAAATAAGTATAAAGTATTTAACTATAAAATAAGTTCCTTTCTGTAATCTCCTTTAGGGAAAGCTATATTCATCAATGCTATAAAACAGCTTTAGCTTTATATCATATTGCCTTATCTTGTTTCTTCTCTTTCTTTCTTTCTCTCTCTTTCTTTCTTTCTTTCTTTCTTTCTTTCTTTCTTTCTTTCTTTCTTTCTTTCTTTCTTTCTTTCTTTCTGGCTTTGAAGGGAAAAGAAGCTATTTAATTCTGAATAGGACAAAGAAGTTCATTTTGTATCTCTCACATGTTTTAATGAAACCCTCATAAGTGAATGCTCAATCAACCAATTATTTGAGTCCAGCTTTTACATTAAAATATAGATAAAATGTAAGGTGTTCGTTACACAAAAGGGAATTTGCTGGATTTCTCAATAAAAAAGCCCCCTATGTCATAAAAATGTCCTTTCACTAATCAAAATATCACCTGAATGAAGTCATCATGTTTAGCCTGATTGCATTTCCCTCATATATGTGCAGCTGCATTTGCCTCTCCATAAATGTCATTTGATTATGAGAAAATAAACAGGAAGGGACTCAAAGGGAGTCAGTACAGGGCCTGCTTGTTTACCTGCGGCAGCTTTCTTAGCTGAAGAACAAATGTCATGCAAATGGTGCACCAGCAATGAGCTGCCAATCACCCTGGCTTGGCATTCATGATGATTTGCTAAATCATTTAAAGAGACATGCTTTACTAAATGAAAAAATATCAGCGGCAAGGGCCTGTGTTTAAACACGAGGCTAAGTTATTATCCCAGTAGGCTGGAATGAAATGAAGACATCTTCCAATTAAAGCTTGCAGATGAACCCAGACAAACCCCCCTTTTTTTCATAAAGACAGGCAGATTATGATTGGGAAGGAACAGCGACAGAGGCTTTCATTACACGCTGATTATGGTGATAAAATTCCCAGCGCTGTGTGTCTGCGGGCCCAACTTCACATTTGAAGGTTTTTAATATAATTTCCTTAGGGTGAAATGCTGAAGATTTATTAAACTTTATGAAGGGCTTACAGATCCAATTTAAGAGGACATATCATAGGGCAAAACTGACAGACGATAAAATACATTCCAACTATAAGGGGGGAAAAAAGCAAGGAGAAAGTTGAGCCGTGAAACTGTTTTTAAACATTTTTTGTTGGTGGTGGTGTTTAAGTGAAATCAATCATTTTCCCCAGTGCTACAGCCTTGTTGCTCCACTGAAGTTTTCTTCATGCTTTTTACAGAAGGTAGGTATTCAGCCCACAGAAGGGATGCTTGGAGAGCTTACCTAATATTTTTGAAAGAAAAATAAAATCACCAAAATAATTTTGAAGTCCTTGGTTCATAAAAATTCTCAACATTTATAGTTTCTCTGCAATGAAACATGCATAATTCTCTGTCTTTCAGCATACCACCATGAAGATATTATGCTGATAGGGGTACAGTCCTGTTTCCTCCAACCAATCTCATACAGACAGACATTTGTGAGAAAGACAAGTATAACAACTTGATTGGCTCATTTTTTTCTTCAAAAGGTCCAAAATATTTGTGGAGACTACTTCTTTTTAATTTTTATCATGATTTCATGAGGCTGTGCTCCTGGTTTAAACTTAGGTAGGATTTCTACAAAAGAAAACAAATAGTACATGATTACTCTTCCTCTTGGCAGTGAAGAAAGGCTTTGTAGGTACCAATACAGTTTAGATAACTCCGAAGCTTTGCTCATCACTTAGAATAGGCCCTAGGTAAGAAAGCAGCCTCAGGCAACTTATGTCTTCTATTGCCTTTTCCTGAAAATTTCCTAAATTGATCTATGGATAAGATGTCTCTGACCAGATGTTTTTTTTCCCCCTGGGTTTTCCTCTCTCCCTTCCTCTCCTTTCCTCTCTCCCCTCCCTCCTTCCTTCCTTCTTTCCTTCCACTCACAGCTTTTGTTGGAGTATAATTTAAATAGACTAACATTTACCTGCTTTAAGTATACACTCTGACAATTTTTAGTAAATTTACAGAGTTGCACAACCTTCACCGCAATGTAGTTTTTGAGCATTTTTATCACTCCAAAAAGATCCCCCCATGCCTATTTGCAATCAATACCCATTTCCACTCCCCAGCCCCAAACTCTAATTTACGTTTTGTCTCTGTATAGATTTGCAGTTTCTAGGCACTTCATATAAATGGAACCATACAATATGTACTTCTGTCCAGACTGTTTTAACCATTTCAGGGCTAAACCCAGATCTCAAACTGTCATGCAGCAGGGACTCAAATTATATTCAAACCATCGTGGAAAACAGGTCAAGTCAACATAGGAGCAGCCTTGCGGCTTTTTCATCATAAAACACTTTCTTAAGTAGCCTTGGTCAAAGTGACTACAAAGGTGGGAATAAAGCCCCTCTGATTTTTTTGATTTTTGGTAGAATGAGAGAAAGTTAATATTATTTGTGTAGAATCTATTATATTTTATGAAAATATTTTGCTTTTCACTAGAAAAAATGTTTCTGTCTTCAGTGAATTTTACATTGCACACTCACAAAGCTCCCGGAACAAGGACATAAGCCCTAGTCAGGGGACAAATGAAACAAGAAAGTAAATGTGACACAGAAGCCTAGCTTGGATACTGGATCAGGGAAAATAAACACTGATATGTTAAGGAATAATTGGTGAATTTTAATATGGATAGTATATAGAAAATAGCATATTGATCCTAGATTTGATAATTGTTCTGTGAATGTCTTTGTTCTTAAGAAAAACATGACAAAGCAATTTTTATAAAGAAATGTGATGAGAAAAAATATATATGTATATATGTAAAGAGAGAGGATATGGGACGGGAGAGAGAAAGACAGGGAGAAAGAGAGACAGAGAAGTAAAATGTGAACAATTGGTGAATCTGACTCAAGGGTATACTGATATATTTTTGTACCATTCTTGCAGCTCCTCTGTAAACTTTAAATTATTTCAAGAAAAATGGTAAAACAATGGTAATGGTGTAATAGTTGTGCTAATGGTAGTTATAAAGTAAAGCCTGCCTATGCCTGTGTCTGCTCTTTTCTCAAGATTGAGCTTTATAGTTTAGAGCTCAGGCCACCAAAGGGGATGATGATAATATTTCTTAAGAGCTCTTTACAAGCCAGGCATTGCTAAGTGTTTTTTTCCCCCTTTAAAACAAAAGATAAGGAAATGGCCTGATAGTCAAATGTTTTGTTTAAATACAGTGAAAAGAGCAAGGATGTCCCATAACTTTCTTGACATCATCCTGACCACAATGCCAGTTCATACAGAGCTCACTAAGGGCTGAAAATAGATCACAGTCCAGTATTCCATGACAGGCTAGAGGGTGTTAGAGCCCAATAAATGACTCCAGCAATCTAGAAAGATGTGTTGAATGGTGTAGTTGTATCGTTAAAAAGATAAGAGAAATTAGGTGCTTTCATAATAACAAAACTACTAGCCACATTCAATATGGCAGCTATTCCACGATGTATACATGTGTAGTGATGTTGCGTGTATGTGTGTATGTTTGTGCCTATGTGTGTAGATATATATTCTCATTGATTCCTCATAATAACCTTTTGAGATAGATACTAAATGTCCAGAATGAAGAAACTTGAATTTGCCCAAGGTTTCATGGCTAATCAGTGACAACAGGAGCCTCAAAACCAGGTCTGTTTGTCATCAGAAATATCTCACCTCCTCTAATCAGCAGTGCCTTGGTTAGCCTATCTATCCAGGTAGAAGAAATAAAAATATGTGTCTCCTATTTGCTTTGTAAGGAAGGTAAGAGGATTTATGAAACAAATATATTATGATATGCTTCATGGAAGAAATAAAATTAAGTTCCTTTTTTGCAGAGCAACTGAAGCACTGGGAATATGACTATATATCAAAGAAAACCCAGGTTTCAGTCACCTGGCTGTGTCACTGTCATGTACACTAATTGCATACCCCTATGGATTAATAATAGGACAAAGGTACGAAGAAAGGAGATTATTTCTTGTTACCTACATTATTGTTAAAAGATTTATTTACCAATACTGCTACTCATGACTCATGACATAATAGATTCCTGAGAGCAGAGTAATTCAACTAATAATAGTGATATAAAATAAATATATATTTTATTATATAATAATAGTTATGATTCTGATATATAATAATGATTAATAGCAATGGAGATATGTTCTATTATTTCTTCAACTATTTATTTTCATCACATGATAAATATTTCACATGTATGGAGTTTTCTTTTTTGTTTTGTTTGTATTTTTACCTTAGTTGCTGCCACATATTTTCTGTGGAGGAATATGGCTCAAATCACTGTTGCTTCTCTCATTCCCTTACTCATTTTTAATTATATCTGGAAAGTGCTTCAAAAAGATCCCCCTGGGGATCCAAATTGTCTTAGTCCATTCAAGCTGCTATAACAAAATGACATAACTGGGTAGCTTATAAATAACAGAAATTTATTTCTCTCTTCTAGAGGCTGAGAAGTGCAAGATCAAGGTGCTGGTAGATTTTGTGTTTGGCGAGGGCCCACTTTTCTGGTTCAGAGATGGTGCCTTCTCACTGTGTCCTCATCTGGTGGAAGGTATACGCTAGCTCTCTGGGGTCTTTTCTTTTTTAAAAGGGCACTAATTCCATTCATGAGGGCCCTCATGACCTAACCACCTCCCCAAAGGCCCCACCTCCTAATATCATCACCTTGGGGGTTATGATTTCAACATAGGAATTTTGGGAGGGCATGAACATTCAGACCATACCAAACATTAACTTCATTTCCTTCTGTCTCTTACACACACTTTCCCTATTCCTCTACCATCTTTTAGAACTAAAGACTAAGCAAAAGTTAAATTTTGCAATACACAGTTCTTTCAAAATTGTCTCACTTAATTCATATTCCTATGACTTCGCATTGATATACAATCCCTTAATATAACTTGGGAACTGCAATATTGGTATTACAAAATATGACAAAAATAAAAAAAAATCCCCCAAAAGTCATGCTGGAAACACGGAGATGGACAAGTCAGCATTCCTCCTTCGAGCACTCAGGCAATGGAGCTTCCCAGCCTGCAATTTTGCTGTGCAGCTATAAATGCATGCTGCTCTCAATGCTTCTTTTGGACCCCTCCCCAGGGATTGCTTTACTGGCTAATGAATTACTGCACTCTCTCTTTTCAGTGCCACAAAGACCCCCTACATTGCTTTAAAATAATAGTGAAGTTAAAAATAAAAAAGACTAATAGGAAGACAAGTACTGAGTTTGTAATAACAGATTTTCAAGTTATGAAACTTGGTTAAAGTATTAACTAATGGGAATTAAAAGAAATTTTTGCAATTGTCTGATCAGATGTCAAATGTTGTAGAGTGATGTACTAATTTGATTGGAGTTACAGGCAAAAATGAAGGAAAGGAAAGAGTGAAAGAGAAGTAAAAGGAAATTAAAAATGGCAGAGAAAGTAGGTGAAGATATAGAGCAAAGGTACAAAAAAAATGAAAGGAGCTAGTTTTCTTTGCGGAATTATAAAGTGACATTTAAGTTCTGAGAGTGAGAAATAAAATGGAATTGAAAGATGATACTGAGAATTGGAGAAGTACCAAATAGAGTCTTTTTCCCTTTACAGATGAATATGAATAAATTTTAAGAGACTTGATTCAAACAAATATTTATTGAAACCGATTATGTGCAAGGCATTCTTCCAGATGCTGTAGGTTATATCAAGATGAATCTGACATGATTCCTGATTTTAAAAGAATTCAAATAACAGAGAGACAGAGAATTTCTCAACAAAGGAAAGATCACGTCATTTAGGGAATGAAAGAAAAATACGGAAAGATTTAATGGAAGATTGTGTCTTTGGGCTGGGGCTAGAAAAACAAGTCAGAGTACAATAGTTGCGGGTGGCTGTCTAGAGATGTGACCATTCCAATAGACGGAATTGTGTGAGAAGGACATTGGCAGAAGGGCTTAGGTGTCTTCTAGAACCAAAAAAAGGCCAATTAGACTAGTGTGTGGGTTTTATGTCAACCAGTAGTGGGAAATAAGGCTGCCATATTTTGGAAGAGTTTTGTCATTTGGTAGGTGATGAAGAACACTGGACCTTGACTTTGGGTGTATTTGCTTGATTTTGATTTATTTTACACAGAAGAGTGTATGTGAAGGAAGGCTGAAGCCGTGAGTAGAAAGGAAAGAGTAAGGCAGAGTGAGGACTAAAAAGAGACTAGAGGTAGAAAGCTATCATGGGAGAACCAAAATGAGAGCTTAAACTAGGACAATGTCTGAGAAGGAATGATGGATTCAAGAAACATTAGAGAAGAAGACTGAAAATTTAGTGGGTAGGGCAAGGGAAGATTGGGAAAAGTTTTCATTTGCAGATTTTCCAGCAGGAAAACATAAATTTGGAAATCAAAATTTCCTTTGATTCATTTAACAGAGAGATTTTTAGCTTCAACAGTGGACCAGATCTTATGCCAAGTGCTCTGTGGGTGAAATAGATGAATTAGATGTGATCTGCCCTCAGGGGACTTACAGCCTGTCGTCAAGGTAAAACAAGACAGAAATAAGCATTGCACAAAATGGAATATGATAGATTTTGTTACAGAGGTAAAAATCAAGTTCTCTGGGTTTTATGAAGAGTAGAGGTCATTTCTTAAGTGGAAGGGCAGCACCAAGAAAGGGTTGGGAAGGAAGGGCCTCTGGTCAGGGCCAAGAAGGAAAAAACCAATTTGACAGACTAAAATACTAAAATATTAGAGCAAGCAGCAGGAGGAAGAGGCAGAGAAAGAGATACAGGCTTACCTGGAAAAATTTCAGGAAGGATTTAGATTGGGAACACTCCAATCTTTTCTCTCTTTCTCTGTCTCTCTGTCTCTGTCTCTGTCTTCCACACACAAACCTTCCTCCAGGTTTTGACTATAGTTACAAGCAGAGAGGCACCTTCCCCATCATCTTAATCTTTACTCACATATCTCATATGAATAGTGTTAGGATTAGCTAAAATATGTAAAGATCTTCCATAAATTCAGAGCAAAAGCACCAGAGAAAAATGTGTAAAATATAAATATAAATGAATAAGGCTGGCTTTCATTATCAGCTTACAAATACTTTGAATATAGCTACACAGCTGATCCCTCCAGATAGTCACTATCAGAAGGCTTCTCTTATGCTCCCAAAAGGGAGAGGGAGAGATATTTATTCCAATTTCTTTTAGACAAAATTTCCCCAAACTCATTCAGCTATAGATATTGTTTTATTATTTAGGATCTGTAGAAAAGTTGAAAATCTAATAGGTAATGCCTGGTGCTTAGTCTCTGACACAAAACAAAACAAAATAAAACCTTACAGTGGGCTTTTTAAGTAATGCCTGTTCCTGAGGTCATGAATTGAAAAGCGGCAATTCTAAGTTCAAATCAGGACCAGCTCAGGTTTAAGGCCAGCATTGTAATGAATCTGAGTCATCGAGAAGACTAAATTATCAAGAAGCTACTTTCAGCCCTGGGCAAAGATTTCAGAACTAAATAAAACAATATCACATACATCGTATAACAAAGTATTATGAGGTTTGTATAATGTTTTGACCTAGTTTCTCAATGAACCAACTCAAAGAAAGGAAAAATAACCACTAAGGAAAAAAGGCTGGAATTAGGCAATGTTTACTTATTCACCTTCCAAGGAATTTGAATGATTCTTCATGAAGTTGGGGAAGCCTCAGCAGAGAGTCGAGCACTGATGTTATCTGCATTGAGAACAACTCAATATGGCCCTCCAGTGGGATGGGCTGCAGAAGGCCAGGTACTCAGGTTTTAAATCTGCATTCTCCAGTAGTGATTTCTGTGATCCAGGGAATATTCTCTCTCTAGATTTCCCTTCGGCCATGAAAAATACCAGCTGCTTTTTTTGCACCTCTTTCAAGGATTACTAGAGTCTTTAAAGAGTAGTGTCTTCATTTCCAATGTGGGTGAAGAAACAGAATATATATATAGCAATCTTGTTCCTAGTGCAAAAGTTTTTAAAGGAACAATGGCTAGGAGAAGATACCATCAAAGTTATTATCCAAGTCTGTTGTTAACCCACAGCCCTGGAGTTGGGGGGAGGCACTGCTCTCTACACATCAGGCTAGAGAACTGAGTCACCTGCCTGGGTTCCAGGATGTCCACCTGAGTCGTGTCTTCTGATGGAGGAAAATATTTTTAGCTGTATACACAAGGACAGAGTGCTATCAGATGGTATGAACTATTAATGCGCGTCCTTGTTTTTATTGTATTTTAAACTGTTGGACAGGCTCCTCACCGTTGATCTAGACATTTTTTTTTAGTACCCAGTCACAAAAGGTGACAGAATAAATGATTTAGACAAGCAGAATAATAATTCCTTTCTAATTTATTGTCCAATATCATCTTGGCATGTACAGTTTTGATCACCACACGTAGGTAGTTTCTCTATCGAGTAAATTCACTACACATTACCTACTACATAATTCCCATTGCAGGGAAATGCAGAAGAATCTAGATCCAAACAAACCCCACAACTAAGTTGACACCATGAGGTTCATAATGTTTGGCCATGGCTGTGCTATATGATGAACTAAACCTCTTTTACTTAGATATTGGGTATTGCAACTATATTTCCAAGGACTAGGGAACAATATGCCAACTTCTAGCTAACAGTTAATGATAACAGACAAGCCTGTAACATTCCAAACAAGAAAAACTAAGAGTTGCCATAATTTACAAGTCATTTCTTACTTCTGTGAGCAGCTGTTGTTAAAGTGAACCTTAACCTGTTATCACTCTCTATCCGCCCCCCACCCCTCCCACATTCCGCATTTTTCGTTTCTTCCTCTTTGGCCTTGGCCATGTTGTCTCCTGTGCGTTATGCCTTGATTGACTGCCCTCTGCACTTTCTATCTCCTGTTCTGTGCTAGTGCGTATTAATTCTCAGTATTGGATCTCTCCCTCTATCTGTCACACCAAGCACTGTTAAGTCTGTTATAAATTCTTTCTGCAATGCAACACTTTCAGTTGCCGAAGTAGAAGTAGAAGTACAGAATCACAGAACTAAAAGGAGTGTTAGAATTTATGCAATTCCACTCCATCATTTTACAAATGATGACACTGAAGCTTAGAGAGGTAAGAGCCTTGCATAAGATCACTCAGGTACTCAAAGTGAAGAAACTAGGACCCAAACCTAACCTAAGGGTTCTCTTTGCCAGCCCAGTCCTGGACTTTATTATCTTGTGTCTTTATTCCCTAGAACTCCGAGGTTTACTCATGAAATGAACCCATCATCCTATGAGTCTGGCTATTAAAAAGTAACATATTAAGTAGGAAATCTGGAATAGAGGAAGCCCTCTAAATTAGAGAAAATTTAATTACTTAAGATTTCTAAATGCCAGTAAATTATACAAAATTCAGAATATTATTACTCTGTTTCCAAGATACTTCTCTGTGGCACCGTAGGAGAAGGTAGGGAATCAAAAAGAGATGTTTTGAAAATTTCAAGCAAGTAGGTTTCTCAGGGCTGGCCAATCATTCTCCTGCATTTGTCTAATGGCTTAGAAAATCTAACTGCTTATGGATTTGTTCTATTTTACTTGGAGAGTATAAAAGCATGCAGAAGAGAGTATACAGTTGGTTGGATATAAGGGACAAAGAGGACATGGGCAATTGTTTACATGTAGGCTCATGTTTTGGTCCTCTTCCACTAGCCCATTCTTTTCCATCCAATCTCTGCCTTCTCTGCACTGTTATTTGCCTGGGGCAGGGAGACAGGGAGGCCCTCTGTCACATCTACCAACTGCATCAGCCAGGTTTCCTTGAGCTCTGGCTTCTGGCTGGAATCAATCAATGGGTCAATGGAAAGCCGCGTCTGGCAAGAGATCAAAGGGCAGGAGAACAGAGAGGATCAGGTACTTCTTACTACTACTTTCATCCTGTTTGATGCTGTAGTCTGGCAATGCCTCAATTCCGCGATGACAGCATCTGCAAAGTGGCTCTTCTCTGCGGCTCCAGCTCTCACTAGAATCCCCTGAGACTTTTCTCTCCCCTTTCCTCTATAGGTCTAGGGGTGTTAATAGCTTCTCCTTGTTGCTAGTCTCTGGCTGCCTCGATGTCCCCGGGATCTTCCCTTAATGCTGCTCTGTAAATAGCTTCTTCGCACTCTGTAAATTGTCTTCTCATACTTTCCTCTGAGCAGGTTTTCTTTGCTTGCTTGGGCACTGACTGAAACAGTTCATTTGGGGTTAATCATAGTCTGAAGTCAGCATTTATCTTCTTTGCTGCAGCAGCAAAGCCATCATCATAAAGGATAGGATCAATTCTTGTTCATTTTGTATCTCATAGATCTGTTAATCCATGAGAAATGCAGCTAATCTGAGTAGAGGGCTGGCTCTCACCTCCAATTGCATTTTTGCCTTTTGTGTTTTGTTGACACTAAATATGAAAAAAGATTATTAGCGGACAGGAGGACACAGGAACAAAAGTTATATTTGGTTTATGTTGATGTATTCTAACACTTCTTCCTGAATTATAGAGATCGATGTAAGAACTTTGATGTTTATACAGAACCTGATAATATTCAGTGGTCAAAAACATGCCTAGTTTGGTTGAAATATTGCTGAATGAGCATCTATACCTGAAAAATTATCAGTAACTTTATCTATAAAAAGGCATGATTAGTGGATAAGTATGAAACCGGCCCCAATTTCCCTTCTGAGCAGAATTCTTATTGGTTTTTTTAAATTTTTTTTCTTTTTTATCAATCATTGTGAAATTATCAGTGTTAATTAATGAGAATTCATTTACTAATTCTTCTAAGTATTAATTTCTCTTTAGGTTGGATATATAATTTCTACCAGTGGGGAAAAACTGTTTACCTATACTTTTTCAAAAAGGATGTTGTATGTATACTCTTTTCAATTAGTCTGTGTGAGCTCAGGGAGCTATGCAGGAGGACAAAGATACCTTTTCAATAGTAGATAAGAAGTGAGACAAGAGGTGGAGAGGATGGGGCTTTCATGTTTTGTTGTAGATGTTGATTGGACTTAGGTGGTAGGTCATTCAATCTTCTAATCCATTAACATTTATTAATTTGTAAAGTCTTATCAAGTGCCAGAGGCTGCAGGTGGAAAAAGGAATAGACATGCTTACGTCATGAGAGACTCAATCCAACAGGAGAGGAGTTATCTATGGGAGTGACTCTCCTTCATCAAGTAGGGAGATGGTGCCAGTCACACATTCTCACTCGTCTATTAGTTTGGTTTAAGAGAGAGGGAGATTCAAATCCTTGGCCTCGTTACTTTGAAGCTGAACTCCAGGATAAGCTTCTGGCTCCACTTTAGGGAGCAGTGTGTGGCAGGAGGGTCTTGAGGGGGGAGCACCAGTTCTCTATAATGATTCTTTTGAAGGAAAGATTAATTGCTAAAAGAAAGAAAGGAGAGAGGAAGGAAGGAGGAAACGGTGGAAGGAAGAAGAGAAAGAGAGAGAGAAAAGACAGAGGGAGGGAAAAAGGGAAATAGGGAGAAAGAGGGAGAGTGGGAGGGGGAGAGAGAAAGAGAGAGAAGAAGGAGGAGGAGGAAGGGGGAGGAGGAGGGGGAAAGGGAAGGAAGGAAAGAAGGAAGATTGGAAACCCATTGATCTTGAGCAAAATCTGCAAATATTTTCTATAAAGGGCCAGATAATAACTACTTTAGGTTTTATGGGCCATACAGTTTCCGTTATAACTACTCTGATCTGCCTTGTAGCACAAAAGCAGCCAGAGACAATAAGTAAAGGGATAGTAAGTTTATTTATGGAACACTGAAATTTGAATTTCATATAGTTTTCACATGTCATAAAATAATACTCTTCTTTTGATTTTTTTTAACCATTTAAAAATGTAAAAATCACTTTTAAGTCATGAGACATGTAAAAAACTGTGGTCCTTGGCCCATAGTTTGCCAAATTCCAGGCTGGAGTGAGAAACCTAAAGGAGGAGAAGCACTGCATGCCATTGCTCTGCTAGAATAACACACTCTCCAACACCCTCCACGGTCATTTGCATGTTCACTGATGAGGAGCCATCATTAATTACGTACAGTATCTTCCCTGCCACCATGGGCAATCAGTTGACCTTTATGAACCTCTCGTCTTTGCCTGTAAAATAGACAAGTTTACCTGGCCTTTTTAAACTCACAGGTTTTGATGAGGATGGATGGAATAAAACCCATCGAAAGTACTTTATGCTCTTAGGAAGAAATGCATTATACAAACCTGATGTATTATTAAAGAAAAAGCAAATTTGTCAGAAGGAATTGGAAAGCCCCAAAGCATAGTGCCACATGACTGAAAACTGCTGCCCAAGGTGGAGCTCTTCCCGCGAAGATAAATGATGTGGCTTTCACTCCTTAACATGTTCTCCCCATATTTCATCATCTGCAAATGGGATGACTTTACTGCCTGTTCTTTTTCTTTCTTTTATTTATTTATTTATTTTTTCTCCCTACCTCATTAATACTTTGAGAGAGCCAAATTGTTCCTCAAATGGATTGTTCTGTGGGACTTTGCCGGCTCTCTCTGTGTGCAGCTCACATGGCTGTAGTTACGTGGCCAAGGCCTGTGCTTGCCTCCCAAGTTTAATAATTATTTGACAAGTTATCCCTTGTATAGTATAGTATTAAAAGCTTTCTTGTTAAATTCAGTTTAAATATGTCTATCGTTTTTCTAGAGCCAACTTGTTTAGCTACTTAATCAAGTTGTCTTTTCAAGGGTGGCAAAATGAGATCGTTTTTGTGAACCAGACCTTCCTTATTATTGGTGTGGTGAGGCATTTTTTAGTATTTGATAATGTTTTCTTTTAGGATGAATTCTTCTGGCATCTTCCTCTATAAAAGCAATTCTAAAAGTCTGTGTTTCTCTGATTATTCCTATTTTTTCCTCCCAGGTAAAGTGGACCAATTATATTTGACTACATTTTGTCCACCTTCAGTTGGTCCAATTTTCTATCTGAAAGTTCTGAGCTTTCTGTCTTTAAATGTTATAGTTTCCAGATTTTGCTCTATTGAATGCAGCTGTGATTTTTAAGAATGACTAAAACAAGATTTCATAATATCTTCTTTGCCATGAGGGAATTTCTTCTTCCTACCAGAGGCTGCCTTGGCCTCAAGTTCTTCATATATTTGTCTTAGAAATTATTTATTCTCATTTTCTCCTCATCACTTTTTCATTTTATTTTTTAACACTTCAAAGCTTGCTTTTCAGACTAGAATAAGACATAGAAACACTCAAGTAGGAGACATTGAAGAAGATGTTGTATAGTAAAAAGAGTTTTTCCTTGTCTTTGGTTCAAGTTAAAATCTAGTTACTTAGATGTTAGAGATGGTATGCTTAGACCACATCTTTTCTGTAAAATCATCATTCATGTGACATACATTTTTTCCCTAACCTTTAGGGTTCCCTTCCTTGTCCTGGCTTTATTTCTCTATGTTTTGGTCATTATTACACCAGTAATATTGCTTTATATATAAATGATATGAATTATCCCCATATTACTTTATAGTACTCTTCCATTTATTTCTTCCAAACCTTCCTTTGTACAGTATAACGCTTATATTATATAACAACCATCCTCATCATAGTTTGACAAAAACTTACAATGTCAGTGCCGATAGAGTAAAAGATATCTTTCTAGAGTCTTGTCTCATGAAACTTGAACCATAATTTATATCAGATGAAAAAAAAAATTGCTCCTAGTAGAGGGGTAGAGAATAGAAGCACTTCTTTCTTTTAAAAGGAATTTTGAGTAGTTTTAATAACAAACCATTCTGGGCCATTGCTATTGTGTCTAAGAGGTACCAATGTCCCTCGCTTCTGCAGCTTGTGCTTAAAACAGTGTCACTTGAATTCAATCAAGTATAGTCCTCTGATTACTTATATTTCTGGGACAGATTTTCAAGAGCAAGTTCTAATTTTAGGTATTGTAGCTGAGATTCAGCCCATCCCCTGCACTCCACTATGTGCATTAGCTTCCTTTTAAAGGCGACAATCACAGGTAATCCATAGAGGAAGCAGAAAGCTGTGTGGGTAGAGGTGAGGGAGGGCAGAGAAGGAGGTAGATTTTTTTGTGTGTGTTTTTGTCTGCGTGTTTAATTTTACACAACCTTTTCCACAAACAAGCAACTTTTCAGGATCTATTTTGATTATTGTAATCTGAGTGACTAGAATACAGTGTGAAGCTATTCTAATTATTTAGAATAAGGCATAATGTCTCTTGTGAATAAAACCCAGTTTGCATGCTTGATGTGCATGTGATACATGTAACACATACAGCATCCTCCCGGATATTTTAAATGTGCACATTACAACCCACAATTTTTGCTCTCTGCTATTATTGCAAAAACCAGGACAGCTGAGCCAAAGAAGAGTGAGTATGGGTGCATAAATTAGGAAGTTTTGAAGTTTAATTCTGAGTACCTCATAGATTGGGATGCTCACTCAGATAAATGCAACTTGTCCTGAAAGAAAGTCCTCTCAGGTGAATGTCCTCATGATTCTGAATTGCCTAGAGCTCTAGTTTCTTACCTGTTTGCATGCAAAGACCTAAATGTGGGCGGGAACTAGGTCCAAGGCTGGAACATCAGAGATACTGGTTGCCTAGATTGTGAGTGTCATAAGGACTGAAGAGGAATGCCAGCATGGAAAAGTGGAAGAATCCATCATCTCTCTGTTCTGCTAATATGGAGACATGGTATGTATTTCCCACTTCATAACTGGGCTATCCACTATATAACTCAGCATGGTTTCCATTATGTCTTTAATCACTCTTCTTAGAATTGAACATGAGTACTTGCAACTTCCCTGCGAGTCAGGATCCCAGCCAGAATTAGGTGGAATTTTCCCGAGTGTTTAATGAAGTGATTGCTTACAAAGGAGTGAGCAGAGTTAAGGGGAACAAATAAGGGATGTTGCCACACCCCAGGGCTGGCGGTAGTGGGAGCCATTACCAACCACAGGCGCAGGGCAAGGGCAGGGGGCGTGTCCCAGCGGGAACGGAGGAGGGCTTGTAGCCTCCCCAAGAATGCAGCCGCTGTCACCACCCCACCCAGCATGCAGGAGCGGGGGGGACAAATAAACCTCTCTCTAGGCTTCTCCGCTGGTGGCTGAAACCAACTGGCTGCAGAGGGCACGGGAGCCCCTGGTAATTCCGCTTTCTGGCCAAAGATCCGGGCCAAGGAGGCTGGGCAGAGCCAGAGGGGAGACAGGGGATGCCCGCACATTCTCCTTACATAACCCCGCTTCTACACGCTCCTCAAGTTCTTGGCTTTCCTTCTTGATTTTCTCCTCCCGGCCTTATGCTCTCAGTTTCCCCGCGTAGCAGTATTTCCTCACTCTGTACTCGCTGTCTGTGCCATCCCATCGTGCGATTGGCACCGCAGGCCTTCTCCATATGCCGGCTCTGCGCAGCTTCGAGGCGACATCCAGGGTGCCGGTCGCCGTCGCCCTCACCTGCGGGGGCTGTGCATGCTGTGTCTCACCCGCCTTCCGGAACTGGAAACCTTTTCGGCACCAATATTTTGAAGTCACGCTTTGAGGTTGCAAATCTGTCACTGATACATCCTTTCACACAGCGCCGTTTGTATTTTGAGTGTTGCGTAGTAAATCGTAATTGCCACCAGCTAAAATAGATTTAGGAAATAGGAAGTGTGGGCATTTCTTATCATTTACCATCCGCGATGAATCTTCCCCTCAGTGTGACTGCAATAACAGCTCTTGCATAAAACACCAAGTAACATGTTGGCCTGAACTGAACAAAACTGCTTATTCTCTTCAAATTGCATTAAGCTTATAGTTTCAGGCCTGACAGGTTTTCTCTCCACAGGAATTTTGAAGATGCTGATTGATAATATGTCTACTTGCCAAAGCCCAGTTGAGTAATTTAAATTGTTGGTAGTGTGGTCACTGGGAGGGCATGCATCAGGGATGCAATTTACATGGTAGTCACTCTTTATGAGGAGCCAGAGGAAAAACTTTGCAGATCTCAGTGCTAAGAATTCCTATGCTGCTTCTGACACTGCCGGAGGGTGCGTTTGTATCCTCTGGGAATCGTGTGCATGTGAGTCATGCTTTCCTCGTGGCTCTTCAGTTAATATTTCAGTGGAATTTGAGATTCACCCCGAGTGCTGCTAGAGTCTGAATGTTTATATACCTGCTGTCCCTTAGAGTAATGGTACTAGGAGGTAGGGCCTTTGGGGCAGAGCCCTCATGAATGGGATTGGTGCCCTTATAAAAGACCAAAGAGAGCCTCCCCTCACTCCTTCTGACATACGAGGACACAGTGAGAAGGCATCGTCTATGAGCCAGAAAGCAGCCCTCACCAGACACCTCATCTGCTTTGATCTTGGACTTCTCAGCCTCCAGAACTGTGAGAGAGAAATTTCTGTCATTTGTAAGCCACCCAGTCTGCGGTATTTTGTTATAGCAGCCTGAACAGATTAAGACTGATACATTTGGCGGACTCTATCACCCCATCATTAATTTGTTTTTTCACTTTCATTTTCTCACAGTAAGTCTATGAAAAAGCTGTTGTTTCTACATCCAAAATATATTTGAATCCACCTCCAACTTTACCCTTAAGGTCCGCTGCAGTGACTGAGAGAAAGCCATAAAGCATTTCTTCTGATCACTGCCCTATCCACCCCTGTTCTTTTGCGTTCCCAATCACCCCTCCCCAATTTCTTCCCCACACAGCATCTTGAGTAACTTTTAAAAAACATGAATCCAATTATTTCCCCCGACGCTTGCAAGAATAATACAATAACATTCATGTACCCATCACCTATGTTCATATTTTATCCTGAGTACTTGGTCCTATATAATCACAATACTCTTATCACACTCAGGAAATTTCACTTCAACCCAATACTGCTAAAATATATAGTTATATTCAAACCTCCACAGTTTTCCCAATGAGGTCCTTCATAGCTGTTTTATTTTCACTGCTATGGTCATCTGTGTGTGTGTTTAATCCATAATTTGATTTAGGACCATGCATTGAATTTAGCTGTCATGTCTTTTTAGTCTCCCCAATTTTGAAGGGTCCAGGTCCACAGCATTGCAGCATATATCTCAGTTTGGATTTGTCTGATTGTTTTCTAAGATTCACTTCAGGCTAAAATATTTAATCATAAGTTTTGCAAGAACACTGTGGAGCTGATGGTATGTCCACAGTGCATTACAGCAAGGGAATAGGCTGTCAATTTATTCCATTACAGGTGACGTGATGTTTGATCATTTGGTCAAGGTATTGTCCACCAGGTTTTTCCATCATAAATATTCTTTTCTTTTTTCATGTGCAATCTGTAGGATAATGAGTCAATTATTTTAAAGACAAAAATCTAATCTTTAGAAAAATTATGTAGTTTGAGCCCCTCCAACTCTTTTTTCTCCTAAATGTCTTTGTATATGTTGGTCTCACCACTGTGGTCATTGCATAGTTTTAGCTTCTGATGTTTCATGTCTAGCATTAAATGTCTGTCTTCAGAGGGGTTTTCTTTGATTATCCAGCCAAAGCAGGCCTCTCATCAGTCACCACCTACTCTGCATCTTAGCACCCTGTTTGTTTCCTTTCTAGCACTTTCCTAAGGTGTAATTATTTGCCTGGCTAGTATTTATTATCTATATCTATAACTAAACTAAAAGCCCTTAAGGGTAGAAATACCAAGACTTTATTTTTCAATATTGAAGCCTCAATGCTAGAATATATAGAACTATACACATGGTAGACTATCAAATAAACATTTGTTGAATAAGAAAATCAATGCATGTAAGAATAAATGTTATATCTTCATGGATTTTTTTTACATACTCATATATTTTAAAATAATTTTCACAGCAAGAAGGCCAAGGAAGTGGGGCAGAGTCGTGGGTTCTACATCAAGATTTTTGCGCCCTTTTCCATGGTGTGGCGTTGTCCCTGGGAAGCAGTTGCCTGAGCAGGGACACATTTCCAGCATCCCTAGCATACAGGTGTGGCCATGAGATCGGTTCTTGCCAAATACAATGTGGGTAGTGTTGTGTGTTTCACTTTCTGGCCCTGCTTTTAAGGAGTGAGTGGGAATTCTCCATTATTTCTTTCTCTCCGCGAGCTAGAGGCTGTTAGGGCTTGGCACAGCCAGTATTTTAATAGAAGGATCCTAGATTCTCAAGTTGTGACAAGGAAGAAAGCTACCTTTAAGACTATTATGGGAATAAGAAATAAGTTTCCATTGTATATACTCATTTACAATTTGGCATTTATTTGTAACAGCATCCAGAATTACTCTGAATAATATCAAAATGAAATCTGGAAGACTGGTAGCCAGAAAATTAAACGAATAAAAGTGAAAAGAAAGTTGTGATTACTTAAGATTCTCTGTCACATTACTATTTTTGGGAGTGTATATTTTCCAGATTCTTCAAGCCATACAGAGTAGGATTAGACCTAGAAACACTCAAGCAGGAGACTTTGAAGAGAATTTCACTATAGGGGAAAAAATGAGGGGCTGCTTTTGTCTTCAGAAAAGGTGAAAACGCAGTCACTTAGCTTTTAGAAATGGAATGATTAAACCTCATCATCTCTGAGATCCCATACCCTACTGCCAAGCTAATCTGGGGGAATTCCAGTACGATTTAACAGACGATCCATCAAATCTTTTCTTCATTGCCTCTAGTAAATTTTGTCTGTTGTGGGTAGCATTACTAATGGAACAACATTCTAAGTAGCAATTATTTATTATCAAGCCAGTGAACAAAAGGATTCACTAAACTTTAGAGAGGAAGGGGATCTTCAGTTTATATTTTCAGGGGGCCCAGATAATGTAAGCCTGTGCCTCCCTGAGTGTGATGCAGAGCTAGTTACTGGCCAACCTGACCCCAGAAACTAGGGCTCTGGGCCATAGCAGTTAGGCACCTACTGCATCCAAAGTTCTATGGCACTCTGACCGTGACTCAATAGGAATGATTTTGAAGGTCTTCAGTGAATATTATCTATGCGTCCAGTTTGTTTCAGTTGTAGCAGGGAAAAGTTGGCAGTGCATTTACAAATGTGTATCATGTATTTGTATATTTCTATCTTAAATTTATGTGACTGTTTCTAAACAAACATAACCAAAACACATTCAAATACTTGTGAAACCTTCAAGGATTCTGGTGATGATGTCATTACTCACAACATTTTAAAATTTGTATTTAGAATTATCTTTAAGAGCTCATGGCACATTATTCTTTTAATTTTTTTTCCTTTTGATTACTAAAGTAATGGTATATACTCTGGGAATTAGATAAAAGAAGAAAAAATTAAAGCCACCCTAAATTATTCTCTCAGAGGTAACTATACTAAACATGGTAAAGTGATTCCTTATATTTCAATGTACATAGGGGTATGTTTATGTGTGTGTTTCTATAATCCTACATGAATAGTTCTACTTTTAATGTTTTATTCTGTATATTTGCTTATAAAATGAATTTCTTGATTTAAGCTATCATATTGAATTGGACAGCATACATAGATCCTTGTTCAATATTACAGCTATTGCAAGTTACTGAGTAAACGTTTAAAGGCTTTTGATCCTTAAGTGGGTGCATTCTCTTGAATTAATTGATCAAATTAATTGAATTCCTTTGTGTTGGTAAACATTCATCCTTTGAGTTGTCATTTGAAAACAAGCAAAAGATATTGGATCCAAGTCTGGTGAATTAGGTAAGTGATTAATTTAAGGAATGCCATTGTGAGTCAAATAGAAGGTGGTTAAAATATAGTGAGATATTCTGAAACTGTCATACAAGGTAGGTTCTACAGAAGAGTTTCAAAAATATTTGAATAATGAAGCCACTTACCAAATATGTATTCTCATATGATGGCTACTTTGAAGAGAAAGTCACTGCAGTGCTTAAGTTCTGGTTTGGATCTCAACAATCAGCCCCTTGACATTATTGTTGTTTCTCAACATTTATGCACACCATGACATAAAGGTGGAGGGCAAGGAATCGGAATCTACTATCGTGTGTGTGTGTATGAGAAAGCTCAATTTTGTCATTCCTTATATCCTGTCATATTACAAAGAAAGGAGAGAAATAAGACAGAAAAAGAAAGAAGGAGGCCAGGTAAAAGGAAAGAAAAAAAGGGGATATGAAACAAGAAAAGGAAAGAGAGACAGAAAGAGACAGAGAGAGGAAGAAAGGGAAGTAGGGAGGAAGAAAGAAAGGAAGGAAGTTTGCTATTCAAATAGTTCCATAAAGTAATGATAAAGCCAATACTTAAAGATGAATTTATGAAGCCAGTCTTAAACTCAGTGCAGACCAATGGTTTTAAAAATAATAGTAGATGATAGTACTCAAATGTAATCATTCCACTACTCCGGAACTCCAATTACAGCACAATTTGAGAATGAATTGAGAATATGGAGCAGATACGCACAGATAGACATTAGATACTTCTTCCATAATCGCAGTTTGCAGAGAACAACTTTTGAAAACCAGTTTTAGGCTGATGAGACCCATTAGTGAGGTTAGCCTATATCCAGGCCCTCCAAAGAAGAGAGGCTCATGATAACCAGATCAAGATAGCCGAACAAGGTTTTCAGAATCCAAGATCCTTAAAGATAAAGCCCTCTGGCCAAAAATGGAACGTTAGTTCCTTTATCAACTCATTATCCTGCTTGTCCTTTAAAAGGCATTGTGCTACATGAGCCTATTAAAATCCACCACCTTCCAGAATAAAATGCTCCCCAGAATCACAGCCTATCTTTAATCATATTTTACTACAAAGCTTGAAAGAAAAATTGATTTTAGAGATGCATTATTTTCAGATCTGGGAGATCTAGTCAATACTTGCAATAAATTTAAATTCACTCTCACTTGAGTGTATATCTTTTTTTTTTTTTTTTTTTTGACAGGATCTCATTCTGTCTCCCAGGCTGGAGTGCAGTGGCTTGATCATAGCTTACTATAAGTTTGAACTCCTGGGCTCAAGTGATCCTAATGCCTCAGCCTTCTGAGTAGCTGGGATTACAGGCATACAGCCACTGTACCTGGCTAACTGTTTTTTTGTTTTTTGTTGAGATGGAGTCTCTTTACGTTGCCCAAGCTGGTCCCATACTCCTGGCTTCAAGCTATCTTCCCATCTTGGCCTCCTAAAGTGCTGGGATTACAGGCATGAACCATGGTACCAAGCCACTTTTTAAAAATAACCCCCACAAATATACACACACAGGTCAGAAACAAAAATTGCTTTTTTATTTCCATCTGACTGTAATATATGATTCTGGAATTAAGCCATAGTTTGTAAAATCCTTACAACAGTGACTGGATTGTTACATTATGACTCCTACACATATAACAGTTAGAATGGTAGATGTTGGAAGGAATATCTTACTCCTCATTTTACACAGTGAAATACTTTTCAGCAATATAAAAATATGGAAATCATAGATCAATCTTCAGCTCTATCCAAGTTGCTGCAAAAGACATTATTTTATTCCTTTTTATTAATATTTAGAAATAAAAAAGAAATAGTAGATTGAATACTGAAAAAAACTACTTCACATTTACTGTTTACCTAATTATGTCTGTCAATAAGAATTCATGGAGGGAAGATAATATAATTATTAAAGTGGATTTTAAAGGATCTTGAGAGGGGGAAATTATACTAGATTGTCTGGGTGAGCCTAGTATACATATATAATGGTCCTTGTAAGAAAAATAGAGAGGCAGGAGAGTGAGAGTCAGAGAAGGAGATGTGATAATTGAAGCAGAGGTGGGAGTGAAGTGGGGCCACGAGCCAAAGTATGTGGGCAGCCTCTAGAAACTGGACAAGACAAGGAAACAAGTTGTCCCCTAGAGCCTTGTGAAGGGGTATAGCCCTTCCAATCCATTTTGGACTTCTGACCACCTGAACTGTAAGATGATAATGTGGGCCGTATTAAGCCACCAAATATGTGGTTATTTGTTGCAGCAGCAATAGGAAACCAATACATTAGCTCTGGAGGAAAAAAAGTGTTTTAAAAAATAACATATAATTAGATTCAGTTGCTCAGCAAATGGATGATTCGTCAATGAGAAAGGGTTATGCCAGATGAATCAGTAATTCTTCTTCTTCTCTTTTCTAATAGCTTTTTGGATATGAGATGAACTATGCTTTCTTGTACTTCTATTAGGTACCAGTCAGAGTGATGGCATTTTTTCATATTATTTTATTTAATGAATATAGCAACCCTAAAACGGAAGCGTCGGCTCCCATTTACAAAATAATTAACTGATTCTCAGAGAAAATAATGGGACACATTTTGAGTTGGTGATAAAATGGGAAGAACTCAATAATGGGACAGAAATTAGAATGTGGTTAAATTTGTATTCTCTTTATAGACCAAATAGACAAGAGAGAGGTGAGATAGATAGACAGGTAGGTAGAGATAGGAAAGCAGGCAGGCTGATAGAGGAGGATTGGAGAAAAATACAAGAGAATTTTACAAAAAGAATTTAGTGAGGCCAAAAGTTTGCAGAGCAAAGTTTTGGCCTAGATTGTTATTAGAAAAAAAAATCTTTTGGACACTCCATCTAACTTCTTGGTTTCCTCTTCTATAAAAGAGAGATAACAATAGACATCTCTCTCATAAAGAATCCCAAGGAATAGGACTGAATACTCTGACATTGAAGAGCTCTTTAGATGTTGATTCAACACTCTGTGGTCTACTTAGGATCCCCAAACCAATTTGTGACTCATTCAACACTAAGAGGTTATCTGTTCTGAAGGAGAAAAAGAGACATTGTAAATCAGGTGGCAATCAATGATTCCAAAGGGAATTGAACATACTCTTTGTCCAAATGAACAGAAGATGTTGATATGAGTTGTCTGCTCTCAGTGAGAAGTAGATGCAGCCGAAGCTGCTTACCAGAGGGTGAGCACAATGCAAGAGAATCTTTGAGAACAGCAGCTCCCAAGCCATCTTGGATAAGTATCTCAACTTAGGTCACTGAGATGAATGAGGTCACCTAGATTTACTTTAGACAACTGCAAAGCAGAACAATATGACTAAAGACTGGCTTAAGACCTTAACACAACTATAGAGCCAACAGCAGCTGGAAACTCTTAAGAACTAAATGCAAAGGAGAGAGTAATTTTGACATCAAAGGGATCAATTTGACAAATGAAAATAAAATTGGATGGACTTTAATGCAAACAGCTGGGTGTGATGCAACCTAAAGAGGCAGATTTCCTGGAGTCAGCCAAAGAGATTTATTAGAATCCTACATACCTCCCAAGGAGAATGTAAATATGGATTTTTTAATTTTCAAGTTTTTTTCATCCCAAACAATAGAGAGGAGAGTATGGTAAGATAAATAGACTGCACCACAATCCTTGGCATTATTGGATGGCTATGCTTGCTCTGTCTGCATTGAGACATTTTCTTTTTCTTTCACATTTTTCTCTCTTCCTGTCACCCATCTCTCCTTTCCACGTGCAGAAAATTTTAACTTGAGACAATATATCTGAATGTGATGTGTTTGATTCAAAGAGTAAATATTTTCCTGCTGAAAGATTTTAGATATTGGAAGCTCATCTGAATGGACCAGGACTCCACAGTGCCTTGTCTGAGTGAGAATAATAGACACATTTGCTTCCCAACACGTGCTCGGCAACTGGCCTTTCTATGAAACGCACCAAATGCTGTATGTATATACAGCGGTTATGGTTGAGACCAGAGGGTAGGTAGCTCATTTGCTGATGAGGAGATCAGACTCAAGGTAAGTAGAAGAAAGAACAAAAGTTCATAATCAGCCAGTAAGCCACAATATGGAGTGGCTTCAGGGACTTCTGTGGGTTCTACTTTGTAACAGAGCCACCCTTATTCTGTTATCAGTGGGGAGCCATTTGAGTCAGAATGCAAATACCCAGTACAAAGGATTAAGGTTGTTGGAAAAGGCAACACTCTCACATGTGCTGCCGCTCTAATTTCTCTCTGCTATGAAATAGTGAAAACTTCTTAAAGACAGAAACACTTATTCAAGAAACATAAAAGCTACTTAACATCGGACATTATTGTATCCCCAGAAATTTAACAAACTATAGGACATCTAGTGGGCCCGCGATATATATTTGATATGTTAATGAGTAACATGAGCCAGAAATCTGTAAACAGATCTACACGTGGTTAAGTGTAAAGGGAGAGAGAACACACCTCTGTTTCATTGTAATTGTTATCCATTTAAATGACCTCATGTTGCAGAATCTGCAGAGCAAGTTCAAAGCCACAAAATCTAAATTTAGGATTTATTTGGGGGTTCAAACAAAACAAAGGAGAAAAAAATCCTCTAGTTTTGGTATCGCTTAATAGGGTCTGTTTGCTTCATTTGTGAAACTATGCAATAATGTCTAAGTAGCCTGTAGGAGATTTTAAGCTAATACACCACTTATCGTGTTTTGCTGGTGGATCAGTGAATGATTTCATTGACCTGAAGCTTTGCTCTTGTTCTTGTGCCCTCCTAGCTCATTCCATTGATATGCTGAAGAAAGATGTGCAGGGGAGAGCTAATGGACTCAGCAGATATTAAGCCCTTTTTCTTTTTTTGCTACCTGCAACTCCTGCTGGTTTCAAGTGTTTGGTTTTTCATTTGAAGGTATGTTTTGTTGACATAATAAGCTATTTAGGGCCAGACCTTATTTGAGGCAAAGGTTTCCCTGAAAACTCATGCTTACAAATCAGCAAAATAGAAAATAGAGTGCCCAGAAAGTTCTGTGTGCAATTAGCTGAGGAATCTGCAACAAAGCCTTGGGCACTGAAATGGAGGTGCATTTTGTTTATCATTATTTGGAGCAACAGATTTCAGATCTTTCTAGATTTAACAATAATCTAAGCAGTTTCAGATATTAATAAAGAACAATAGATGTGAAGCACTAGAAAGCTAACTTTTCAAATATGATTTTGCAACCCAAATGATGTATTTCTTTCTTAGGCTAGCTTAGAAAAAAACAATACTAATGTTATGAATGTGTATGCAAGTGTGTGCATGTACACATTAGGTATAATAAAGTCTAAACACTGCATTAGGATTACATTAGTTTACAAAAGCCAGCATGACTGGCAAAGAACTTCTAAACTGAAAACAAAAAAATTTAAAATATATTTTGGATACAAGATAACTTTAGCATTAGTAAATGATGAGATCAACTTTATTTGGCTAGGTAGTCACAGAGTTTTTAAATGCATTGGATATAAGTACATAGTAGCAGTTGATTTTGGCATTCTCTGGATAAAACTAACATTCTTCAAACAAAAATGAGCTCACCATGTAATGTCAAGCAAGAATTGCTTGACCCAGATTTAATTTTAAAATGATTCCCAGAATGTTTAAATCCATTAAAATTATTTTCAGTTCACAAAAGTTGCATTTTCTTTCTTTTATCAAAACCGTCTCTTTTTCTTCTTACCTTTCACTGCTGACTAAGAGAGCAGAATAGACAGAAATTCAGCAGAATTCAATACTATAAACTTGGCACATGTCTAAGATTGGTCCAATTTTGGCAAATTTCATGTGTTTGTGAGGATCCAGACCTGTGCCATTGTCAGTCCCTATGAATATTTCTATTTTTGTCTCTCAACCATTGGGAAATGGACCCACTTACCCACATGATAAGGCTTTTAAGTAGCTAGTTCACCCTAGGACAAAATAGTTTTGAGTCAAAATAGTTTTGAGAATAACACTGGACTTTAGACTGTGTGGACAAAAAAAAGATTAAATGAAAAAAAAGTGACTGTATAATAGCAGAAAAAAATACAGAGGAGAAGGAGCTCAAAATCAGTTTCAGTCATTTGTGGGTCGTCCTGACTTTGCGGAAAGGGTTATCTCAGCAGTTAGGAGTTTTCTACGTAGTTAGCAATGGGAGCCAGGGAGGTTAAAACAGCTCATCACTTTATCAGGATTACTGAGGGTATGAGGGAGGCCTTAATGGTCTGGCAGTCCTTTTTGTCACAATTTAATGGCATATCGATCTTGCAGAGTGAACAATCATGACCTTCAACTGTTTACAGATGCTTTGGAGGGAAAAGGCTTAAGGAGCTTATTCCAGGGAAGCTGAGAAGGTTCAGCCCTGACCAGTCAAGTTGGGGAAGTCAAACAGCAATCAAAACATCCCAGTTTGGGGGCAACTTTCCACTGGGGGGTGGCACTTACAACTGGGAAGATCACAAGTACTTCAAGAAAAGCCAGTGGTGTTACAGGCAATCAATAAATCAACCAGGAGTGTCATTAACCCAGGGTGGGGGAGCAAAGAGTGTGTGTGTGTGTGTGTTTTCATGCACTCACACACTCATACACACACACACACATCAGTGAAAGAGGAGTGCTTTGCATTGAGTTGTGCATTTCTGGTGATACAAGTTTTTAAGAAAAGGTTTCTTTTAGGTGCCTACAAGGTTTGGAACCTTCACAACAGCAGGCTGGAGACCCTAGGATGAGGTACCGCATTTCATAAGATAAATCTGAGCAAAGAGCAATACGAAAGAGTGTTTTTCTACATAACATAATTAATTTGAGCATTGTGGGAGGCATTTTCATGAATTCGTGTGAAACTGCCGGCTCAGATGTGCAGAGTTGCTTTTTGAGGGAAGATGAATGCACTGAAATTAAATTCTTAGAAAGAGAGGACTTGCAATGTTTATCTGCACCATCTAGTTCAGTGAATCTAATCTATACTGCTGTTGAATTCCAAAACAAAGGTGCAAGCCTTGGTTTTGTTGAACCTCTACAAACTTGTGATCTGCAAACTCCTGGTTTATAATAAAGGCACAAAACACAGCTCCTGCCCTCAAAGAGTTTATAAGTACTCTAACCACAGTGTCACATATGATGTCTGGCTATGAAGCTCCACCCCTTTGAACTCTAGTGGGTTGGATGGTGGCCTCCCAAAAGACACATTTACATTCTGTTCTCTGAACCTGTGAATGTTACTTTCTTTGGGAAAAGGGTTTTGCAGATGTAGTTAAGGATATTGAGATGAAATCATCCTGGATTTTCTGGGTAAGCCCAGAATCCAATGGCAAGTGTCCTCATAAGAGACACACAGAGAGCAGGAGGTGATGTAAAGATGGAGGCAGAGCTTGCAGTGATGCAGTTACAAGCCAAGTGATACAAGCATTCTTGGAAGCCCCCAGAAACTAGGAGACAGGCATGGAATACATTCCCCACTAGAGCCTCCAGAGGGAGCCTGGCTCTGCCAACACTTTGATTTTGGACTCTGGCTTCCAGAACTGTGAAGGAATATATTTCTCTTATTTTAAGCCACCAAACAGGTGATAATTTGTTACAGCAGCCCTACAAAACTAATACTGACTTTTACCTAGATTAGCTTTACCCTTGACAATAACACACAAAGATGAGAACCAAGATGTATAATATCTGCAAAAAGTTACTAAACTGTAATAACAAAATGCACCTTTATTGTCTTTCTTGCTCACTACCAATTGGTTTCTTTCCACTCACATTTTAAGAGGGCTGTGCAGTGAGAGAGGGGATTTGTCCCTCAATCTGAGAAATGGTGACAGAGAAAGAAAGAAGATGGTAAGTCTTTACAGAATCGGCACAGGGTGGTGGGCAACCTGGTGGCAATGTTGGATATCAGCCTTGGGTGCACAAAGTGTACAGCTGCAAACAAGACAACTAGCAATGGCCCATATACATGTGTTAAAATGTTGTCAAATATGTGCCCAGTGTGCTAGACATATCTTTAAAACGGTCTCAAATTTTCATTGGAGGAAAAGAAGCACAGTATCAGCTTCTGTCACTTGTGGGTCAGTCATCCTGACTTTGTAGGGCAGATTACCTGAGCAGCTAGGTGTTTTCTAGTAGGTAGCAATGGAGAAAGAATAAATGTTGGTTCTATGCCCTGTGCTCATTGAGTCCATTTGGCTGCCCAGGATGCAGGGTTGGTGACAGAATAATACCATCAAGTTAGGCAGAGCCACATGGTGTCCGACTGCTCCTCACTCTGACAGTGTCATCCTTCCACAATGCCAGTTTGATCCTGGTTCTCATCTACTCTGGCCTTATTGAGACTTTGTAATCTGTCCCCACCTAATTCCATTTCCTCCTTCATATTCCCCCAGGTCCTCCCTTCGTGGAGCTACGCTGTAGCCATTATTAAGCTATTTGCACAGTCTCGGCAAAGGTGCTGTGCCCTCCCTGCTTACCCACTTGCAAAACTCATTTATTCTTCAAAACTCAGCTCAACATTCTACTCTTGTGGGACTCACCATGACTCCTAAGACAGAGTTAATTGTTTTCTTGTTTTGGCTACCACTTGCCTACACTGAGCTCAAATCGGAAACTGCTCATCACATAAGACGATAATGTGTTTATATAACCATCCCTCATAATAGACTGTGAGTGCAGAGAGTAGAAACCCTGCCTTCACTGTGAGGGTAAATGTGTATCTTCCATGTCATCGTGTATCTTTTGTGTCTGGCCTAGGGCCAGACAAATATTAAATAATTGGTATTCAATAAATGTTTGATGAGTAAATGAAAGAATGACTAGTCCTCTCTGTGATTAGTAAGCTCTTAGAAGCTCTTAAGATGCGTTTGTTTACTTCCAAATCATTAACGTACAATAAGCTTGTCTCTGCACTTAGATCTTTGAGGGAGGAGATTGCTTTTTCTCGTGTTTAAAAATTTAATAAGTTAATGTTTTTGTTTATAAAATTAACACAAGTTCCTTATAGAAAATCTGGAAAATAAGGATAAATATGAAAGCAGAATTCATCTTTAGTCTTGTCACCCAAAGATAAACACAATTAATTTTTATTTGCATATAATTAAAAATACATCCATATGGTCAGGGGAGCAAATAATTGTGATAAAGTATGGTATGTGTGAAAACTCAGGCAACCGTATGCTAATATTCTCTCTCTCTTTCTCTCACACACACAGACACAAAAATATTACAGTCATAATCTATATTAGTTAAGGTAACGTGAGTTGCTAACCTAGCTTCAAAAGGTACAATGGCTTAAGCATCATAGAAATTTAGGTCTCACTAGCGTAGCATCTAAAACAGGAATCCATGAGCAGCAGTAGGAGGGACCCAGACTATTTCCCCTCTGTGGCTCTGCAATCCTCATCAGAGAGCTTCCAAGCTGTCTGTATTCCCACAGGTGAACAAGAAGCATGGGCGAGTACATGTGGGAGGGTTTAGGGACAGGCCTAGAGGTGGCATGGATTACTTCCATTCTCAGTTCATTGGCCAGAACTCAATCCACATGGCCCAGCCAAGTGCAAGGCAGGCTGGGATATTGCATATCTGTGTATCCAGGAAGAAAAGAAAATGGGTTTCCTGAATCATAAACCAGTCTCTGCCATACATTGAATATATTCTTTTGTAACCTCATATTTTTATTTAAAAGATATTTCAATGTAATGATGTAATAAAACTAATGACTATTATAGAATTAATGAGGCAAATAGTATTGTTTGTTTTGCCAAACTGCCAACTTTTAAAAATGTTTAAAAACAATTGTTTCATATATTGTGATATATGTACTTAGCCACATACAAATCCATGACAGGTGTATCTTCATTGTGAATTTTACTCTTGATCGACATAAATATGACTCTGATTATCAATGCCTTTTCCCTTGGTTCTATTTTGCTTTAAATAAATGTCATCCTTCATGCTTCCCTCTTGTTTGCATTTGCCTGGCCATGTTCCTAACATTTCTGAATCACTTTGTTTTATGTGTGTCTCCTGTAGATTATAGGTAGTTGGATATTTGACCCAATCTAAGAGTCTTTGTCCTTAAATAGAGACTTTTAACACTTTTCATATTTATTTGTCAATTAAATGGTTAGCTAATAGCACATATGTTATTATGTTTTATTTTTTCTGAGGGTCCTTGCCCTTACGTAGAGACTTCATAACAAATTTTTTATTTATTCAATCAATATGCTCGTTTAGACTTCTGTTATTATATTTTATGATTTGCTTCTCTAAAAGTAATTTTTCTCTAGCAAATTGGAAAATAGTTATTTTGTTATATATCCTGTGACTGCTTGTCTTTTTTTAAATGATGCTTTAGTAGATAACTCAGTTTTCCAAAGTTGTTGTTCCATCAATGAAGGAATAAATGAAATAAAGGAGGAAACAAATCAAATTATTTCTCGCTAAATATGAGTAGACAATTTGTATGCTTTTCTTTTCTTCTACTCATTCCCACCCACTGCATAGTTTGTGTAACTTGAACGACTACACCCAATTTAACATCAGTAATATTTTCATCATATGTTTCTTTCATATCCAAACAGTAACTTTGCTAGCTATAGAATTGCTGGGTTTTATCTTATTACCACAAAGCTTGTATTTCTGTGATGATCTCAGTCATATTTATTTAGCTCAACTCTGAACATTCCATCAAATCCTCAGCATAACTTAATTCTGCAGTAAAAGGTAATTTATTCTGATAATTTCACAACAGATATAGTTAGATTACCGCAGCAATAAATGCTTGACAAATATAATTGACATGGGGCCCCATGCCATGTATTCAACCTTATTTTCATTTTATAAGGTAAAATTCAAGTCCCACTTCCATAAAGGGGCCATCCCCTGCCCCTGCAGTACACTTTCCTCTGTCTTCTATAATACTCGTGGTTTATGTTTCATAATTAAGACATTATTTTAAGCCAGTTTCTCTTATTCCTTCATTTTTGTTTGCATGCTTGTCTTATCTCACCAACTAACTAGTAATTTCCTTGCTGGCAAGGGCCATGTTCAATTTTTTTCTGTATAGCTGCAGTATCTAGCATGGCAATGAATGCTGTGGGCACTGGCCATGTATTTATTGCTTGGCTTGATAATACTAAAGGTTAATTTCAGTTGCTAGTTTCAAATTTCTTCTCTCATTTAACTTTGCAAAAGTTAGCAAAAGAGTATAGTGGCTGTCTGAGTCTGTCTGTGCCTGCTATAACAGAATACCCAGGACTGGGTAGTTGATAATGAACTGAAATTAATTTTCTCACAGTTCTGAAGGCTGGGAAGTCTAATATCAAGTGCTGGCATCTTGTGAGGGCCTTCTTGCTGTGTCCTCACATGGCAGAAGGCAGAAGAGCAAAGAATGTCCAAGAGAGGCAAAAGGGGGCTGAATCTGCCTTTTTATAACAACATTAATTTCATCCATGTGGGTGGAGCCCTCACTGCCTAATCACCTCTTAAATGCCCTACCTCTTAACACTGTTACCGTGCAAATTAAATTTCAACATGAGTTTTGGAGAGGACAAATATTCAAATCATAGCAGCCTAGTTCATATCAATCAGTTATTTTTAATCTTCACCCTCTGCACAAAATGACATAAAAAGATGAAATGGTTAAATGGTGAGCACCTAAGTAAAATGAGGTGGAAAGAAACGGGGAGACAAAAGCATCAATTTTATTTACTACCACAACAATAACAATACCAATGACTGTCAGCAGCAACAATAATAATAACTGCAAACTTTAATGAGTGCAGACACAATGCTAAGTGCTCACATTAATTGAGATAATTCTTACTACAAACCTATAGTTATCTGTTGTCCTCCCTATTCATAAACATGTGAAATCCACTTATAGAGATAGAGATGATAGAGATAGTAGAGAGAGAGAGAGAGAGAGAGGGAGAGAGAGAGAGAGAGAGAGAGAGAGAGAGAAAGAGGCTATATAACTGTTAGGATTATATAATTTGGAATATTGGAACCAGAATTTAAACTTCACATTAGTTTGCTTCTTATTCTCCAAACTATGGTACCACACTCATTGGTTACTCACCATGAAAATACTTACTGTCAAACTTTGCTTTTAGATGCAGCATCATATATTAAAAACAGGACAGATTTTACACTAAACAGAAATGAGTTAGAATTTTGAGTCTGCTAGTTCCTGTCTGTGTGAACTTGGGCATGTTATTTAATCTTCTTGTCCCTAATTTTCTCTTCTAGAAAACAGGCATGGTATTTACATTCCAAAGCTGTCAGGATGATGAGTTAACTAATGCATAGAACATATTGGCACATGGTGGTTGTTCAATTGGTAGCTGTTATTATTGTTAAAATAATTATCACTCATTATCACTCTGCCCTCTCCATATCTCAGGCTATCAAAATCTGATTTTTCTAGTCAAGGCTCATCTTAAATGACATCTTTTTCCCTAATATCCATAATTAGCAAGTGACTGAGGTCCCTTGCCTTTTAATATCTCTTTATTTGTGTTATAGGGCCCTTTTCATATTTCTCTTTTGTCAGTTATTTCTATACCTGTTTTCCCTCTCTTTCTTAGCGTGTTGCCTTTTCAAGCTAAACACTGCCTCTTACTTTTCTTCAGACTTTCTGCGGCCCTGTGTGATGGCTCACTCAGAGCAGGTCTCCAAAAGAATTTGTCAACTTTGGTTGGCACGCCACTGTGTATTTGTTAGCTTTTATGTTTGCTGAATGATTTAGAAAAACACAGCTTCATTTCCTTTCTACTATTGACCTCAACATTCTGATGGTTCGTTCTATTAATATTACAGAATTGTATCTGTAGGTACATAGTTGAATCAAGTGGGTGAATGAACAACACATTTTAAAATGCTTCTAAAAGGAAAGGCTGAATGTTTTAATATTCTTATGGTAGGGCTCCAGTTCTCAGTCTTGGTTGATTGGGTTGACACTTGACATGGTTTTTAATAATCAACATTTCTTTGAGTGAAAATGAGTTCCAGTGAGCTAAGGAGAACTTTAATGACCTTTAAAATATTGTATTAAATAAAATACAGGGGAACTGGCATGGCAAGCTGACACTGTTTGAAAGTGTTTTATAAGGGAAGAAAAAAGAAGAAAGACTATCCTGGAATCCTGTAAATAGCCAATAAAAATTCACCTTGTCTGTGTATTGTCCTAGGAGACACAATCTCATTTACATTTATTAGAAGTAATGATGTAGTGTCCTGCAGATAATTAACACAATAAAATGCTGCTAATTTCACAGTGTCATTATAAAATTTGCCAGTTCAAATTAGAAAGTGATTAACCCTCTGAGTGAGGCAATGACATTTCCATTCCCAGTTTGTGAATTAAATTTGAAAGGATATTTCCTCGAGTTTGAAAATTCAGCTCTCTCTCCACGCTTGTGTCTTCTTTTTTCTTTACCGTCTTTACCATGCCTTTCCAAGAATGAAGGCTCTGGACTTACGCGAGTTAATTTGTGACAATTTTGTATCCCAGACTGTACTAGTTCTCAAAAAAAGAACCAAAGCCAATTTATTTAAAAAGAAGTGTGGAATTAAGGAAGGACGGGTTTGGGGAAGGAGGAAGAGAGGGAGAGAGGGAGGGAGAAGGAAATAGTAATTCCAGATGAGTGTAATTTCACCGAGTAATGAATTTCTTGTTGGTGCGTCTAAGTATGAAAATTCTCCATTAACAAGTTGCCTTCAGAATGTACTTCATTTCATTTAATGGCAGTTTCTCCTTAACCTTTGCCTGGACACTACTTTATTCATTTACCGCATATCTCTCCTCCACAACTGATTTTAATTAATTCCTTAAGCAGGAATAAATTCATTAAAGAGGAAAGATTTATGGTGCCTCATTTTACTCATTTTAAATATTCCTACTCAACTGAAATCCTCTTAAAGAATATTTAATGTGGGAATGAGATTGTAAATGAATGAAACCTCCAGCTAATGATAAAATTGTCCAACCTGTTAAGACAACTATTAATTGAATAAATCTAATGCATACATTTATAAAGCTGCTAAAAATATGGTGCCATGCCCTTTCCCCCTCCTTCACTCCTTTTCCTCCTCTAATGATTCAGAGCTAAAGAATATATAACTGATGCACGTAGAGCACTTTCTTAAAAAGTAGATATTTCATTTCCAAAGCACTAGAGCTTGCTAGGTTATCTTCAAGGAATAAAAATAACGAGAAATGTTCAGACCGCGATTAAAGATCCCATTCTAAGAAAATTTTATTTCATAATTTCCTCTATATTTACAAATGCATTTGTTACTATTGATACCTTGTTCACAAAGCTGTGCAATTTTCACACTGAAATGGCCCAAGGATTTTGTCTCAAGACTTACTAGGTTGCAAGTGACCAAAATCTAACCTGCACCTGTTTGAACGCAGAAAGGGAATCTCCTGGCTGATGCTCCTGGATCCAGGGCCTCAGTAGATGGCATTCCGAGTCTGCCTCTTCTTCTTTTAGCTCTGCTGTCCTCTGTGGTTTCATTCTCCGGCAGATTCTCTTTAAATATGACCCTCAGCTGCTGAGTCTCATATTTTCCTAGCTAAACAACTGTCATGGAGAGAGCAGGACCCTGACCTGGTTCTCATGGGTGGAGACTAGATCAGGTATAATGCCCTCACCACTTTCTGTCACTCTGACTAGCCAAGCCTGGGGCATGTGCCCACTTGGAGCAGAAAGGTTAGTCTCACTCAAGCCAAGTGACTGAGATTGAGGGAGAGGAGATTCTCCCAGGGTTAATGGGATACTATTATCGAAGGGAGGAAAAGGCAAAGGCAGCTGATGTTAGGCTGTTATAATTAACTGATAACCAGAACAACTACCTCATACTAACCCATTTTCTAATTGAGAAGACCGAGGTCTGAGGAGGATATATCCACATACCTGGTTAGTGCGAGAATTCTGGAATCACGCTGACGTTCAGGCATCCTTCCATCATTCGTCTGTGCTTGAGAAAGCTCAAGGGCTAAATGGACTCGTGTCCCTTCTCACTCTGACATCTGGTGACTCTGTGATCCTGAGTAGAGCGTAGGGGCAGCGACTCTGACAGAGCCAGATGCCAACAGCCTTGGCCCTAGCTCCATCATTTAAAAGCCATGTAACTTTGAGATACTCACTTCTGCTCCCTGGCCTTTAGTTTCCTTATCCATAAAAAGAAGAAATTAGTATTAATCAATGGCTTCTGGCCTTTTTATTGCGGTCAAATCTTTTTTTATAAACTAAATATTAATAACCCTCAATTAAGCAGTTCGAGGTTCATATATATTTAACTGATGTATGCTTCCGACTGGGATGCTTTATGAATGTCTTCCTGTTCAAAAGAACTTGTTTGCCAATGAGGACAAAAGCTGCCATAAATTGTCACTGCAGCACTCAGTGGGATTGTTACTAGACAGTGTTGTAAGTAACATGGAGAGTCACTGGTGAGAGGTCCCACAGGGCACCCATCCTCACCCAAATACTTGCCACTCCCATTTGCAATGTGGAGTCCGTACACCTGCGCTGAAAGGATTTTTGTTAGAGTGCTCATTTGTACTTTTGGGTTAATAATGTGTGGTTATCAAAAAAGTGTCCCTTAGTGGTTCAGAGGAAAGCCCTGGTACTGGAATTTACCAAAGACCTTCCCTGGAACCCCAAGACCCAGTGGGGAGTGTGGTGAAAACATGGGAAGCTTGATTGAGGAGGGGGCTGGAGCCAGCAGCTTACTGGTTCCTATTTTCATTGACAGGAAACGAGTCATCTCTTACGCGAGTTCTTTGGGAGGTGACTGCCTTGGACTGGCACAACGGAGTCCTTCACTGTCATTATCTAGAAAGAAATACATTTTGACACCTGGATCTCTAAGTCACAAGTGCTTTCCAAGATGCGTCCCTCTTGTTTGTTAGCAAGTGCCTGCCTACCGCATAGATCAACTGTGGGGAGGGTCGTCAACCTGCTAACTCCCTCTGTGGAACTTGTGGGCTCTTGGGAACTTGGAAAGCCAGGGAACCAGATAATCTTTCACATCCCCTCCCCAGCTCTAAAGTGAGAAACACAATAAGAAGTCAGTGCTTCTCAAGTTCTTAAGGTTCATTTGTAACCGGCCCCTTATTGAACAAATTTCAAAGCCTCTCCCTTAACTAACTGCGTGACCTTGTCAGTTGTTTCCTAGAAATGGTAGATTTTCAGCAAGACAAAAGGAGCTGAGATTCTGAAGGCCCCTGGGCAGACTTCCTGATGACTCATCATCCGCACCCAATGCACATGACCTGCCCAATGCCCGAAGCCCCTTATTAGTTACACTGTGACCTTCCTCAAGGCACGTGGCCCCCTGTTTATAAGCCCATGAGCTTCCTTTCTTCCCTTACTCAGAGAGATGAACATGAGGCAGCTTCTCTTGTTCGCTCATCCTCCCAACAAGACGTCTGTTGTATTAAAAATTCTTTTCTTCCTTGGCAATCCTCATTGTCTCAATAATTGGATCTTTGTGTGAAAACCAATTGGACCTAGACTGAAACCCCCTTGCCGTTTTGACAGCACATTGGTGGCCAAACTGAGAAAAGAATTTTCTCACATCTGAATCTTTATTTACTTAAGGCACATACACACACACCCCCCTTTTATAGTCTTACTAATAACAGTCCTAATTTACAACCTAGGAGCATTATTCCATGTTTGCTATTACAAGTTTCTTCCCTTGGTAACTTTACAAGAAATTAAAAGTTTCTTTGCTGTATCTTCTGCTGAAAAGGCAGATTGGGGAAAAGTACATATTTAAATTTGATTTGATTACAGCTCCCACAAAAACCCCATGTGGAGATTATGTCCTGTTGGCAGGTTCTATTGCAGCAGAAGGCACCAAAGCACATATTTAAAGCTAGCCCCTGATTTATGGGTGATGTCTTTAGGGTGGGAGTACCTTGGAGCAGAGGGAGTAATTGTTGAGTGTGCTGATTTGGAAAGATAAGGGAAGAAAGAAGACAAACATCTAGGTTACACAATATCTTTTAGTGTACTTAACTGGGAGTATTTCATCCACTGTCAAGGAAACAAATTGCTTAACCTTAATCTATGCAACAATTTCTCCCACACATAGATGTCTTTTCACTACTAAATGAGGTCCCTCCTTACCTGCCAATGTCAGCCCACAGCCTTGCCTTGTCTGGGAGCCTTTGCCCTTTTATCTCTTTATACCTCCATCATGCCTTCTCCCTGAGGGACAGTGTTCTCTCTGGATTACTCTGCACTTAATTTTATGGAATTTTGTTAATGATATTATTTATAGTATAATTATGGCCTAGGTTGTATGTATTATTTTAACTAGAAAAACCTTAAACCCATTTTTTATGGATAAGTCATTCTAATTTTGGACCAATCCTTGGAGTAAGGAGGCTAGCTCCCCAATTTCAATTTTATACCAGTGAAAATCTAAAGGAAGGGAAAGTTAAATGATGTGCCTACCTCTTCACTGTTTTAGATGCCCCTTGAAGCCAAGAGCTGTGTGTTTCATTTCTTTTCTCTTAGAGTTCAGAGAAAACCTGGTAAAGTTGTTAATATATCTTCTTCATGATTACTGTTTTCTTTCTTTGTTGAGTAAGAAAAACCTATGCTATGCACAATGTTAAACATTTTACATACATGATTTTATTTAACTCTTACCACTCCATGAGGTAGTTCATTTTATACCCATTTTACATATGGGGAAACTGGGCATTGAATTTAACTTGGCTTAGCTAAAATCAAACAGCTAGCATTTGGATTAGGTTGGTCTGACTCTAATGTCCATTCTTATCCACTGCATCATGGAACCTGTGTAACAGGGGGAATGGCCTGAAAAAGGGTAAAAAAAGGGTAAAACCTCCCCCACTCACTGGGAATTAAAACCTGCATCCCTGCTCCAAAAGGGGCGGGGGAGTGTCCTTCGTTCTTTGTACCACAGGAGATGGCTCAAGGGAATTGTCCAGGTGGAGGTCAGAGATTGTCTTAGCTGAAGATGGGACGAATCAGAACCATCAACTATAGTCAAACATCAGTAGTCTGAAGCTGAAAACCTCCCCTTTAAAAGCTCTAGATTCCTGATGAGAGGCAGAATGGTGGTACTTTAAGACAGGAGTCTGCCAACCTCCTCATTTGCTGGCAAATTAATAAACTTCTCATTCCTTCTCCTCGAACCACTTGTCCTTGTTCTTCTGATGCAGCCTCAGGGACAAGTGCCGAGCTTTCCGTAACACTTCTGTGCAAACCAATTTATTTTTAGTGTGCCAAGTTTACACGAGTATTCGGAGAGGACATTGAATTAAGTAGGGTGAGGCTGACTAAAGCATTCTTTAAGTGCTTATTGATATCCACCAGTCCTGTTACCCTCAGATCCATCGTTTCCATACTTGGAGCCTCATTTCTCTCAGTAGTGAGTTAAACCAAGCTATCTACAAGATTTCTTCCAGTTCTGACAATCCAATAGTGTGTTATTTGATTACAAGTTACCTTGGAGGGCCGAGCGTGGTGGCTCACGCCTGTAATCCTAGCACTCTGGGAGGCCGAGGCAGGAGGATTGCTCAAGGTCAGGAATTCAAAACCAGCCTGAGCAAAAGTGAGACCCGGTCTCCACTAAAAATGGAAAGAAATTAATTGGCCAACTAAAAATATATAGAAAAAATTAGCCGGGCATGGTGGCACATGCCTGTAGTCCCAGCTACTTGGGAGGCTGAGGCATAAGGATTGCTTGAGCCTAGGAGTTTGAGGTTGCTGTGAGCTAGGCTGATGCCACGGCACTCTAGCCCAGGCAACACAGTGAGACTCTGTCTCAAAAAAAAAAAAAAAAAAAAAAAAAAAAAAAAAAAAAAAAAAGTTACCTTAGACTTCTGCAACTATACAGGGATCTAACATTGAAAAAGAAAATATGTGAATTCAAATTTCCATGAATTTATCAACCCAATCTACATTTAGATAATGAGAAGACTCCACTTAGAGAAACAAAAGGCAGAAGAAAAGGGTGGAGCTCTGAGTATAGCTTACTTTGCTACTTTGCTACAAAAACTACCCCACCACCACCCTAGGGCAAGTTTGGGAGTGAAGTACAAGATAATATCATGGGCATTTGCAGTGACTCAGGGAGCCAAAGATTTTTTCTTTATTATTTCACCTGGAGATAATTTTGTGCTACCATTGATTTAGCTATATTCATTCCTGCTTATTGTCCTCTTTTTTGATTGCATTAGAGCTTAGATAACATACATCTCAAATAAATCAAGAACAAAGGCTTTTTTATGTAACCATTTCAATTGGGGAGCATGGCTGAGTCAGTGCAGTGGGCTGCCAAGACCTAGGGTGGCTTAGTAGCTACTGAGCCAGAGCACTTGGCTCTGGTGGCTACTGTTCCAGGTCCTCCTGCCTCCGCGAGGTTTTGAGAAGGTAGTTGATATAAAAGCCAGAAAGTTTTGCAAGTTGACATGAAACATGGGAAAGTACCGACTTGATAGCTTGCAAGAGGGGAAAAGAGTTTGAATAAGATACTCCTAATTCTTCCAGGATATGATTAGAAGGCAGTTTCCCAGGTGGGAGGAGTACAATAGATGCCCTGAGTGATAGTATTGTTAGGTAGTTAACAAGGGATTCTGGGTATCCTAGGAATGAAAGTGAGTGCTTTGTCTTGATGCAATTGGCCCACCTTGATCCTGCCCTGAGCTACTGCCATACACGGGGGAGGAGAGAACACCCTACAAACCTGCCAATCATAACTTAGCATGCCAGCTGCAAAAGAATGTAGAGGACACTCTAGCCCATGGACCAAGCAGCACAGATCCCTTAGAATCCAGAAATTGACCTAGAACACCCTGCATACATAGTAAGACAGGTCATGCAACTCTCAACTGTCCAATAAAAGTGGCTGTATGGTGACCTCAGAACCACAAGAGAGGTTTCAATCCAGGCACTATTAAACAAGATGCCGACCATAACCAAGTCCCTTTTTGTGCCCTTCCTTTTGCTCTCGCTTTGTTGTGACGATGGGTCCAGTAGTAATCTGTGGCGTATGTATCATGCTCTATAAACCTATATCTTGCTCTTGCCCTATAATCGAATCTTTCTCTCCTCAACAAACCTCATTTTCATGCTTGCCTTACTTTGGTGTCTGGTCATTCCTCAGCCATGAGTGCACTAAGAACCTACATTTTCACACTGAAACCTGACAGGATGATGAGAAAGATGCAGGAAAATATTTAGGTGATTGCAGCAATAGTTCTAGAGAGAGATGGGCAGGATGAAAAATGGGCCAATGACAATGAGAATTGAAAGAAAAATGGGCAGAAAAGTCTGTGTTCTAAAGCTGGATTTCTGGATATGGAGGCCAATTATATAAAGAAAGTGAGAAAGGAGGAAGGATAAAAGATGTCTCTGAGGCTTTTATCTTGGACAGCCGCGTAGATCATGGTGCCACTGAGTGAGATGGGGAAGCAGGAGGAGGAGCATGTACCAAAGGACATGTAATAAGTTCAGTTTGGGGACTAGTTGAGTCTGTAGTAGCTGCAGGTTATCAAGGCAGAGATATCTAGTAGGAGAGAAGTCTGAACTGGCAATATAAAATTTGGGTGTGATCAACATATAGGTAGTAGCAGAAGCTACAGGCATGGAAGAGATCCTCCAGGAATATTGAGTATGATGGAGCAAGAGAAGGTTTTAGGAATACCGGTGTGTTAGGTGTGGGCAGAGAAAAGGGTATCTATAAAGAGAAATAAGGAGTACCTAGGAGGTAGGTGGAAAAGTGTGATAGCAGGCAAAGTTCAAGAGAGCTTCAGAAAGGGGAAGAGTATAAAGATAAAGAAAAGTACAGGATAGGAAACTGAGTGAAATAAGACAGTCTTCACCAATTTTGCAACTTTGCCTGTGGCCAATTTTATTCACACATGTAAAAATAACTTAATGTGTGGTGTAGTAGAAAGATTGACCTTTCCTACTCTCTATGGCCTGGGGCAGGTCCTTTAACTGCTTGGAGTCTCATATTCACATCTGTAAAATAGAAGCTAAATTAACTTTTTATGTTTAGAGGGCTGAGATAAGAATATACAAATGACTATGCAGATATTTTAAATATTTTGTTAACTTGGCAATATAAAGCAAATGAAGAGGAGATGTCTTGGTGATTATTGTTAGGGTGCACATGTGTATGCCTAACTTAGGACACCTTTGTGACATACAGATCACTGATATAAGGTATGAGCTCTTTGAAAAGAGATTTTATTTTTTGGTAACATATCTATTATCTGGTACATCCTGAAGACTTAATAAAATCTTTCTACTGAGATAACCATTATTACAACGAATAAGCCAAACTCTCCTCTAAAGCAAAAGCTTACCTGTCAGAATGTCCTAAAAGAAAAGTTAAATTTGACTTTTCACATCCTAAGCAGGTATTCAGCAGCAAATACTTTCATTCAAAAAATGAGAATAATAATGTACACTGTGAAGACTTCTGGAAAAGCAGTGCTCCCCAGTTCAAAAAAAGTAAAATTTTTGCAGCTGTTTTTAGATTCTAGTCCAATTAAAGCTCTACTTAAGTTGTTCTCTTCTAATTCTTGATTGGTATGAAATGCGATGATGCCTGGCAATTGTCCATAGTAGGCGTTAAAAGTAATGAATTTCTTAGAATCCTATTTCTTGTCTATAATGAAAATATCACCCACCTATGTCATATGAGCAAGATGCTAAATAAGCCATGAAGATCTTGGCAGCATTTGCTGAAATGGGTAAAACCAGTGTTGGAAGCTGTGGTTTGTTAAGTGCTTTGAAGTCTTTATCATGGGTGAGCATTAAATACACACATATTCCATAAATACTGGTTCCTGTACCTAAAGAAGATATAGCATCTTTCTTAGATTCCATGTCTTTACCAACAAAGTCATTATGTCTAAACTTAAAAAAGGTTAGAATTATTATTTTTCTAGCATCATTGGGGAGTTTTTTTATTCAAACAATCTGGTAAAAAATAATAATTCTAATAATAATAATAAAATAATAATAATTAAAAAATAAAATAAATAATAAATAAATAAATAATAAAATAAAATAATAATAATAATAATAAACTTTTTTTTTACACCAAAACCTGACAGTAGATTACATATCCATAGTCTCAGAGGGTGATGTTTCATTTGAAGCCTTAATTCTGGTCTTATAACATTATATAACAATTCTTCTTTCCTGACTTGAATAATAGCCAAGATAGTCCCAAGAGGTAATAATAGCTCACAAGGGAGAGCGAAGGGTGAGATATCTAGCATCTGGGATTTTGAATCTAGACTGTGCTCCTAATCTACCAAAAAAGATGAAAGAGAAGGAGAAGAAGAAATAAAGAAAAAAGCTGAGATTAATTTGCAAATCTGCAAAATCAATATAACACACCACTAAAGAGAGATAGTAACTAAAAGCCACTGTTGTGGATTTTGGAGCAATAATGAATACTTATTGAGACCTTTTAATGTGCTGGAAATTAGACCATCACATCCCATGGTCATTTCTTAAGGAAACTCAACTGCTGCTTCTAACCATTATAAAGCAGTTGCAGAGGAGTTCCTCAGTGCTAGGCACTATGCCATGTGCTCTGCATACAGAAATCAACCAGACGTTTGTTCTCTTTCTCATCACTATGTAAATCGGCAGGATGTGCAGCAGAAGGAAGGGAAGGGTACATCAGGGATCTGAAAGCCCTGTGATGGGTAACCTATAGTGCTCTAAAGAGTGAGGTGTGTCCCATGCTTGGTTATCAACCACTCTAAATGAAAGAATAGTTCATTGAAGCAAAATAACTCCAAGAATGGGCCTTGTACTTTTCAAAATAGTAATAAAATGAAGATTTAACTAAGGAAAGGAAGATAGATTACATGTATCATTTTAACTTCTCAAAAATCCTGAAAAATGCATGTCTTCTTCTCCCATTTACAAATAAGCAAACTAATACAGGGATTTTAAGTGACTTGTTCAAGTTCCCATGGTTGTGTGTGGTTGTATCAACCATGACACATGTTTTGGTTTCAAGCAAGTGAAAGAAACTTGGCTTAAAACATATTAGGCAGAAAAATGACTACTGGTTTACTTGACCCAAATGTGGGAAGAGTAAAAATGCAGCTGGTCCTCAAGGATGAGTGGAATCAAGTTCACATGCTGCCAGGAATTCCTCCCCTCCCCCAAGTTCCATTATTTCTGGCTTCATGCTTTCATACAGCTTTCTCCTTGGAGTTAGAAACATGGCTGTGTTTCAACATGGAGTTGAATATGTTTGCAACATGGAGTTGCAAACTTGAGGTTGCAACTCCCAAACAGTCCTGGGTGTCAAGTTAATAGTTTTTCAAGGAAATGCAGTTATTGGTTCAACCTGGACTTGGTTGAAACAATCAATGATCCCGGGTACTGAGTGATGCTAAGTGAACCACTTGAGTCAGGAATCAGGGAATGGTGGCCCTGGTATGTGAGGTCTTTAAGAAAGTAGAAGCTTCCTTTTAAACCACTACTCTGGGCTGACAAAGACCAGATGTCAATTATAATTTTCATCACCCATAGTCGTATTTAAAGGAAAAACCCAGATCTGTGTCAATCAAGGAATTTAATATTTCATTGAGACTATAGGAATGATAGTTGCCTGAGTTCAAATTCTAGCTGCACCATTTATTGTCTGTGTGACCTCGGACAAATGACTTAATGCCTCCTGCCTAAGTTCCCCATCTACAAAATTGTAGTAATAATGTTACTTACTTATAGAAATTTTGAAATTCAATAGCTCCAAAATTGAATTTAGCTTCTTTCCCCTGAAACTGACACTTGCTCACAGCTTCCCATTATCAGTTAATAGTACCTTCAATTCCTTAGGTTTCATGTTCAAAATCTTAGAGTTATCTTTAAGACTTTTCTTTCTTCCATCCCCTATTTTCAGACGATCTTCTAAACTTATTTCTTCTTTCAAAATGTCTTATATAGCTATCTCCATTTCTCCCTTCCAACTGCCACTATGCCAAAAGAGGCCCAATCAGTATTTATCTAGATTACAGTTAAAACCTCCTAATTGGTCTCTCTTCTTAGAAAATCTAAACTTTTTGGTTCATTTTTGACAACACTTCCAGGTGACTCTTTCATTCTCTTTAAAAATAGTCTCTAACTCATTAGCATGAAGGGGAAAAAGTAAAAATTATGTTTTTTGCTATCCTAAATCATTTGATTTTTGGTTGCTTGAAATTCTTAACTTTAGAAAAAGAGTGAATGTTGGATTTAGGAGAACATAAATATATATATAAAATGCTTTTATAAACTAATACTCTTAATATAGTATCCATGGATAATATTCTATGTTTAATAAACAAATTTGTGTTTACAAAATAATGTGTCATACTAAGATATTATTTTATAAACATGTTTATTATATTTAATTAATAAACTATTGAGAGTATTATTTTGTAAATAAATCATAAACATATTAATGTAAATGCACACAGTGTTAATATAGTTTGTTATAAAATATTTATTAAAGGACCAGATTGTACATTATTTTCCTTCTGTTTATTTGCAAATAACTTTATATTACTTAAATTTTGCTTTGTTTTAGTTAAGTGGAATGTGAAATATTGAATCCGAGGATGAAGTTATGAAATTTTTAAGACAGAGCAGTTGTATCCAATCATGAATGTGCTTGTTAAGAAGTAGCTGATTATATTTAGATCAGTCTGTTGAATGAGATGAATGTTTGAATGAAGACTTAGGAGGTAAATGTCAGGTGAATCACCAAATGGAAAAAAACCATCAAACCATTTTTGTTTTTCATTGTAAGATTTTTTTAAAAAAGAAGTTATATGACAAAACTCTAGTTTTTTTCTTTATTGATGGAAAATTAGAATGAAAGAAAAAAACAGAGAACTTAGAGTTTTGAATTTGGAAAGGCAGTAGACTGAGTTCCTTGAATAATTTTAAAAAAAGGAAGATAATTGTCTTTTGAGGCTGTGAGATCTCAAAACGTGGTTAGAAATAGATTGCATAGATGTTTAAAAATCCCTAGCACTAATTTAGAAAATATAGCATGAGTACTTATTTATTCTCAAAATTATTTAAAATGGCTTCTGTGTGGGGTTGTAGGTTTTAAACACAAGTAATTGGTACTTCTTGAAAGTTGCCAAACACACACATACACACACGCACGCACACACACACACACATACAAAACTCACCTATTATTCCAAGATATTATATTTCTTTAAATTTTGCTGTAAATTATATAACATTCTCTTAAATATGGAAGTGTTCAGTAAATAATTATGCTTCCCTGTGTTTATTAAGATTTCTCTTTTTATAGTAAATGCTATTGAACTTAAGCCTGATTAATATTAAACAATGTGGTGTAAGTAACATGAAGTAAATACAAATAAGTTTTGAAAAGTATGCTATCTTTGCTCTTTGGTGCAGCCCATGTAGCATGTTGAATGCCTTGTACTGTTGTAAAAGTACATAGCTTGTGACTGTCATTCAAACTTCCATTGTCTAAAGTGTTGGCATATGATGGAGCTGCTATTCATCCAAGAACCACCTTGTTAGTTTTACTTTTTATGAACCAGAGAGTGAAATCCAAACCAAGCTGTTTTGTATTCTGCAGAGACACACACCATATATATACATTCATACACATAGTGAAATGTATATCATCACTGCACATCAATAATGTAAATAACAGATGAACTAAAGTAAAGAATCATTTGCTGATTTTTAAATCAATTATTTCCATGAACACCTTTCCTGATCCTCATTTTCAAAATAAGTCTACATATTCTCGAGTTCCTTTTCAATATCAGGCCAATGTCTGATGGTTTCCAGCTATAGCAGACACACATCTTTTTATTCAGAAGAGCATCACTGTATGAGAAGATAGTTAATATATGAAAAACTTCATGCTGAATATGGTTTCTCATTTTACATGTTTTCTTTTTACAGTTTATCCACTCTAGTGTGATATGTGAATAAGCTGAATGAAGAGTTAAAAACTAATGGGTACAGCACATAAGTATGTTCTGTTTCTCATATTAAGTTAATATTTGTCTATAAAATACAGGTATGCTTTTTTTTGGAGGCAAAGGGTATTGAGATAAAGGAAAGCTACACATAAGGCTTTTGCTATATTTGTAATGTTTTATTTCTTTAAAAGATTTTTAGCAAAATATTAAGATTTGACAAAACTGGGTGATGAGTAGTACCTGAGTTTTTGTTGTATATTCTCTATTATTGTACTTTACTTAAAATATTTTATTTTAAGAAATTAATAGAATTTTTAGCCTCAGCAAAGGTCTTCCAGGTGCTGAAAAACAAAATCCAAGGTTCAAGCTTGTCATTATCTGGTTTCTGCATGCTGCTCTGCCCTCATTATTGTCCCTTTGGCCTCTCCAGACTTACCAACTTTTCACAGTTCCTGAAAGATACAAGGGACCACATTGCATCCCTCCGTATACTCAAAAAGTGTTATCACTCTACCTGAAATCTCCACCTGAGTCTGTTTGGCAAACTCCTATTCCCTCTGCAAAACCTTGTTTAGGTATCACCTCCTCTGTGAAGGCCTGCGTGATTCTTCCAGACAGAATGAAACACGCCTTTTCTCTGCCTTGTCTTTGTGCCTTCAATAAAAACGTCATTGCATTTTGTTTATGTATATTTATCTCCTCTAGACAATGAACTTATAGGCTAGAGTTATCCATTCCTAGCACTGTTTGGCACAAAATATTTAAAATTTTTCATTAGTTACTACTCTTAATTTTTAAAGTAGTACATTCCCATTATTAAAATCCCAACAATTTAGAAGTATATAAGATAAAAGTACATCTTCTTCCAATTCCCAGCTTCCTACTCCTACCCTGTGGTTAACAGTCTCTTATTTATATTTCTAGAAACATTCTTTTCATATACCAGGATATAAGTAGGTAAACTAAAATATGAATACATAAAGTTTCATAATCACTTTTACTCACAAATGGGACAGTATTATACACAATGTTCTGCATCTCGATTTTTAAAAAATGTACCAATAGCAACTTATCTTGCCTTCTATTCATATTAATATATATGGATCCACATTCTTCTTCTTAATCCTGCACTATATCCCATATTATGTATATAATTTAGGGATACTTTATAACTGGCTCCATGAACCTCTATATGTTTTTTAAAATCCTCTCCCTTAACTAACTACTTGACCCTATGAGTTGTTTCCCAAAGATGCTGAACTCCGGGCTTCAAGTGATCCTCCTGCCTTGGCCTCCCAAAGTGCTAGGATTATAGGTGTGAGCCACTGCACCTGGCCTGAAATGATGGATTTTCTACAAGACAAAGGAGCTGAAACTCTAAAGGCCCCAGGGCAGACTTCCTGGCCAGGACTCACCCTCTCCTTACACCTGCCCCAAGGCACATGGCTCCTCCTTAAAAAGCCCAAAATCTCCCTTAGTCCAGGGAGATGAATTTGAGCCAGCTTCTTCCATTCCTTCCCCCAGCAAGATATGTCTTATTAAAAATTCCTTTCTTCCTTGGCAATACTTCTTGTCTCAATAATTTGATCTTTGCTCAATGAGCAACTGGACCTATTAATAGATCAAAACTCCTTTGTGGTTTCAAAAGCAAGTTGTGAAGCAAGTAATATACAACATGGTTGAAACTGTAAGGAGGGTGTAGAGATTCATTAATTGTGAAGACCACATATTCTTTAGAGTTGGGAAGAATAAGCTCAGGGTTGGCTTGATCCAACAATCAATAATGTCATTAAGAACTTTTCTCCATTGCTCTGCTTGGCATTCCCTGGTATGCTTCATCCTTGGATAGCTTCTCTCATGGTGGAAACAAACCGATATATAAGGTTTAGTTTTCACATCTAAAACCACACCATTACCAATTTGATGGTGAGTACATGTGAAAACACTATGGTGCTCAAAGGGTGGTGGTGTTCACCAGGGATTCAGGGGTTGGAGGGGGTAGTCCCACATCTGAATGATGTGGTGAGCATTGTGGAGGGGAAGGGCATACCTCTAACCCTTGCTAGGGAGAGGCAAAGATATAAAATGTAACCAAAATGTTAAAAAAAACCACACAAAACATTTATTGGGTGTCGGGCAGGTGGGAGAGGGGAGGAGGGGATGGGTATTTACATACATAATGAGTGTGATGCGCGCCATCTGGGGGATGGACATGCTTGAAGCTCTGACTCAAGTGGGGAGGGGAGGCAAGGGCAATATATGTAACCTTAACATTTGTACCCCCATAATATGCTGAAATAAAAAAATAAAATAAAACCACACCATTGAGAACGATAAAGTATGAGAGAGCATGGGTTTCTTCACCCTCTCCAATGCCGGGTTAATCACTGAAACACAGGTATATTCCTATTGCACATCATTGATCAGAACTCTTTGGTACCTTTAGTACAAGTCAGAAATTCGTGTGAATAAATTAGGTTGACATGTGATTGAAATGATGGTTTTGATGACAGAAGTGAGGAAGTTAGGCCTAAGGAAAAGTTATAAAAGGAGATTGAGATGCTTTGTCAATTTGAGTCGAAGGTAGGAAGGAGATCAAATTTCTGTTAATGTATATAGCATTTTAAAGAGGAGAGACAGAAAGTCTCAGATAAAAAGTTCTCCTTTCTCTTTTGATTGATACTTAAAGCGTGACTGTAAGAGATCTGGTCCTTCATCTTAAATCTGATTTTTGTTAAAATCTTGATGTGTTTTGAAAAAGCAGCACATTGTATTATTGTGTGTCAAGGATGGTGAATGAAGAATTAGACAACAGGGAGAGAAAAATGATGTCCTGAGAATTGCTATACGAGTTGGGTTGGGGAGGAAAATGTAGGGGACAAGCAGTGGCCTGCGAGGGAAGGAAGGGTGTCTAGTCACATACTGCCTTTTTTACAGTTTTTCCTAAAGCTGGAGCTGGAACTTCTAGTCTATGAAGTCTTCAATACAGAATTTATCAACTTAGTTCTACCCAAAGAGGAAAAGTACCATTCAAGATAGATGGTATTGGGGTCTGGGTGCTGGGAGGTTTAGAGAAGATGGAAACTCTATGAATGAAAATTTTAAAAAATTCAGCTCATGAAAAATTTCAGATTGGTTATATACATACACAAACATAGACAAATTTAGGCCATCGTGTTCAGATTAATTATACATACCACACACACACACACACACACACTCATACACACACACAGAGGTGAATTTAAGACTCTAAATCATGGTAATTGGCATATAATGTTAGTAATACTAAACAGACTTAAATTGTAATTGAGGGACTCCATTCTAGGGATGATAAGAGGCATTAAGGGCCCATAATTAAGCCAGAATAGATCTCACTTTGCTAGTATGTGCTAGGTGTGGTCCTGCCCTCAGGCGACGAAACAAACTCAAGTAACTACCTGTTAGCAGAGTTCCAATGCTTTCCTCTAAAATGAGGCATCTTTGGAGAATTAATAAGATGGTATCTATAAGGAATTTTAACTCTGAAGAAAGGCCAAAAACAACCTCCATACTGTGTTATTATCACCCTATAAATCACTCAACAGCATTATAACCAGTCCTGCTTCGGTGAGATTCTGGAACCTCTACCACCACAACAATTGAAACTCTGGACTTGAATTTGATCGACCGAAGTTAATCTTTCACTATAGTTCTCATCCTTTTTTCCACAGCGTCCATGAAAGCTGATTGTTTCGCCAAAGGCAAAGCTTCAAAAGCTCTGCTTGCCTCCCTCCCCAACTGAACCCAGGAGCAGAGAAGATTTGGGTACAGAGAAAACCTATTCCCAAAGAAGAGGGAACTTTCTGAATGTAACTAATCACAACATAGCAGCCAAGTGGCTGGAAGCGCCAAGACAATTACAGGAAAGCATATAGGATACACAAGGTCAGCTGGAGGACGTGCTTGGCAGACATGATTTGCAATCAACCTCATAAAACTGCAGCTCTCTATTTCAACTAAGAATTTGCTAAGACTCCAACTACTGTTTCTCATCTGGTGGGATGAGGAGATAACTAGCTCCACACCTCTCAGAAATCTTTCCTTCTATTCCCCTTCAAAAACATAGGTGTTCTCATAAAAATTAAATATATTAAACTCAACGTGTATTGTGTATAGTCAAAATGTGAGAATGCAACATTCATTCCTTTATGCATGTTTTTATTCACTCAGTGACATGTTATTGTGCACCTATTTAATGCCAAACTCTGAATTAGATGTTGGGAATACACAGATGTATAAGATACTCCTCACAGTCTAACAGGGGTGACACACCAGCAAACAGTACGATACAGAGTAGTCATGGCAATGATAGAGGCATGTCCAGGATACTGTGGGAAGACAGGAAGGGCATTTGGGTCAGCGTGTGGCTCTGCAGTGTATATGTATGTTTGTATTTATATATGTCTGTATGGCGTGTTCGTGGAAATGCAGAGAAGGGCAATTCAGAGAAGGTTCTTTAGACCTGGCAATCCTTTAATTATGCTGGAGAAAATTAATAGTATTTATCCAATTAGAAGGGGCCTGAAAAACGTACAAAGCTGAGGAGCTGCATGTATACAGACCCAATTGTGCACCCTACAAGTGGTTCTGAATGACTAACACATTCAGTGCACATGGGGCATATTGGGAGATGAAGGTGCAGAAGAAAGTAAAGAACATAAAGTTTCTTGCATGCAAAATTAAAGGCTTTTTATTTTATCCTGACAGTGATAAGGAGTCCAAAAGGGGCTTTTTAGTCATTTAAATATCATTCTGATGACATAAAACAAGTTTGAAGTTGTCACTGGAGGCAGTAACCAATTAGGAAGCTACAATCTTAATTGCAGTGAGGAGAGAAAAATGCTCAAATTGGAGCAAGGGAGGCCTGCAAGGGAGAAGAAAAAGTTGAGAAATAAAAAGGTACGTACATAGGAGATTTTAGAGGGCTGTTGGAAAAGATGGGTCTAAAATGACGATTGTATTTCTGCTTTGGACAACAGAGTTAACATGTTGCCTTTACCTGAGATGCTAAAGATGGTAAGGAGCAAAATTTGTGGGTTGAAAATAATAAAGTGAAAATGAAGAGTTGGTGGACATATGGAACATGAGGGAGTTGAGATTTCCATCCTGAATGGGTCCATGTGAGGATCACCAGTATCAGGCACACTTAACACTGTGTGTGTGTGTGTGTGTGTGTGTGTGTATAAGGATGCTGGGGAGCAATATACAGAAAGAGAAGAGAAAGGGGCTAAGGAGGAAACAATGGAGAACATTAGAATTCAGTAAGTAAGCAGAGATGGAAGACTATCTGGTGAACATTAAGAGGCAAAGTCCAACAGGTAGGAGGAAAACCAGACTAGAGGAGTACTCTCCAAAACCAAGAGTAATTTCATGGAGGGAGTGTTTAACAATGCCCAATGTTGCCAAGGAGTCAAATAAAATCTCAAAAGAAAAGTATTCCTTGGACAATGTAGAGGTCCTTGATGACTTTTACCAGAGCAGTTTCATTAAGGTGGTAGTATGAGTTGAGATCTCAACTTGAGTACCTAGTAGATGTGGTGGAGAGATAAAGGAAATAAATTGCAGGTACCTGCAATAGGCTCCTATTTGTGTCTCCATATACTTGTCATACATACATACTTGACTGTGCACGGTTAGTTATAATGCAAAAAAGAACAAGTTAATATTGTTCTATTGATCTAGGAATTTTGATAAATAAGATGTAGGAGACCACCTCTAAGATCACCTTCAATGATCTCCACCTCCTGTTCTTCATGCCCTTGTGTAATCCCCTCCACTAGAGTATGGCTGGAATACTGACTTGCACCTAATCAACAGAATACAGCAAAGGTGATGGGATGATATTTCTGAGATTTGGTAACAAAAACAATGTGGGTTTCATCTTGGGGTACATTTATTCATTCTCTCTCTTTGTCTCTCTGCTCCAGCTCTGGGGGAAATAAGCTTTAATTTATAAAGAGTCCCATGGATGAGCTGGCATGGCAAGGAACTGATGCCTCCAGCCAATAGGCAGCAAAAACTCGAGGCCTGCCAACAGTCGCATGACTGAGCTCATGTATGGATTGGAGGGCTGCCAACAGTTATGGTGACTGAACCTGGAAACTGGTATTCCCATAGTTGAACCTTGAGATGGTTATGGCCTTAGCCAATCCCTTGACTACAGCATTGTGAGAGACCCTGAACCAGAGACATTCAGCTAAGCTACATCTTAATTCCTGATGCACAGAAAGGTTGAAATAAAAAATGTTTGTTGTTTTAAGCCACTAAGCTTTGGGGTAATTAGTTACATAGCAATAAGGAGCTAATACATTGGATAAACATCAGGTACTTATGTGCATCAAAATAAACTCTTCTGTCTTAAAATGTGCCTTCAGCTATAATCTCTACCATAAGTGATTATAATACCAAGACTTTTTAGGGAAACACTTTACCTCATCATTTTTTAAATACAAAGTAACAAACATCTTGTACTTAACCAAAAATCAACAGCAATTATGGAGATTTTAGAATTTCTTAACATTACAGTCATGCATTTGCTCAATTCATAATTGAAGGTTAGAAACACAAGAGAGAGCATCGTGGTTCATTCATTTCCTGCCAGCCTATAAAACAGCACCCGGCCATTATGTCATTGCCTTCCTAGTGATTAATTCATCACATCTGTCTTGCCTACCCTCTACTTTTGCTCAGCTGGCATCTTGTGCTTTCTGTTTACTAGACTCAGAAATGCCATGTCTCTTAATCCTCCAATCCTCATGTATAATCCTGTGCTCAACTCAAATGTTTCTTGATTGTATTGGATGTTATCACATCCTATTGACTGCCTGGAGTTTGCTGTTATCTCCAGAGGGTGTTCATCCTTTTGTAATTAACAGCTTATTTGATTCAATGGTAACAGAGGTTAGGCTGTGTGTATTTTACCATTCTGAGCTTGCAGGGGTATTTGCCCTCCCCTTTGATATCTTTATTTTAATTACTTCTGAGATTTGTGCCTGTATCTGTAGGATGTGGAGTGTCGATTATTTTAAATATTTCTCTTCTTTTTAATATAGATTGCGAATACTTCATTCACTCATGAAAGATGCCACACCAGGTTTATCAAGCATTTGGTTTCTTTCTTTCTTATTTTTTGAACTCAGCCTCATTTTTCTCCAACCTTAACAACCAATTTTCAGTTTGCATGTTTAGATGTAGACATCACAAAGGGCTAGTTGAATCTCTCCTAAGTAGAAGTTAAAATAGGTATCTGGAGATTAAAAACAAAACATACTTTATGTGCAGTCTATATATTGTTTCTGTATGTTCTGAAACAAAAAATGTAATATGAATAAATCTGATTGGCTTTTGTAATATTTACCAAACTTTCTGCAATTATAATACCTAAAGAATCTTATAGAGCAGTGAATATGAAAGACTTCAAGGACCAAATGATGAAAGTTGTTTGAAAATTTAAAAAGAAGAAATGATAGTTCCATAGTACCTGTTATCAGTCATTTGGCTTCAGATAATATCCTTTATTAAAAGCTTACAAGAAGGTAATATCAATATCAATGCAAACTTTGTACTAAAGAAACATTTGCAGCCATCCAAAGAACAACAACAAAAAATCCCCCCCAACATCCCAAGATAGCAAATTAAATATGCTTCTAGTTTATTGCAGTAAGCGCTGACATATTTTGTCTTCAATATATTTGGGTTTTGTCTTTGGTAAGGACCAACCTGTACATTCAAAGATGGGTACAGTGGGGTGGGTGCCCTTAGGGCCACATGTGGCCTTCTGGATTCTTGAGTGTGGCCTTTTGACTTAATCCAGATTTTACAGAACAAATCCTTTCAGTAAAGGGATTTGTTCTGTGAAGTTTGGATTTGGTTGTAGCCTTGAGGCCCTTAAATGGGGAAACCCAACCTGTTCAAATAGCCTGAAAGAAAAATCAATACTAAATTTCAAACATCAGAGTAGGCCATAGTCATCATTCCAGACAGTCAAGCATGTAATGAAAAGTTGGCTGTATAGCCCATAAGGATGATGAAGATAAGGATATGCTGACTCAGTTTCCCCAATGTAACTGAGATGAGGACAGCACAATGACATTTGCACTGATATATTTTTATGTAGTATCTTTTTGGACAGCTGTAGCAATCTAGAGCTCAACTGATGTTTCTTTCTAAAATATCAACTAGATAACAGTGGACACGTTTTTATATTCAAATCATGCCATCAATAATACAAATACAAATGAACTATATTTCCTACTCTCATTAGTTCCCTGGATGGTGCTAACATTTTAAAGCAGTCAAATTACATGCAAAACCAATTAAAATGTCTTTTAATTAAATAGTATGATTCTAGTGCATCATAATAATGGAACAAATTAGAAAACCCAGATACAGACCAAAGCTTATAAGGGAATTCAGTATATGATAAAGGAGACATCTTAAAGAGGAGATGAAACATTTTTAAAAATGGTTTTGGAAAAATTGGGTAAAATGATGAGTCTGTATGAAATATTTTCAAATGTTAAATTGAATGGGGAATCTCATATCATACTTGAAGCCACTTGGAATTTCAGATTGTTTAAAAGGGAGAACATTTGAGAACAGCCAGGTTAAGGCTTCCATTTATAAACTAGACCGCATAGAGATAAAGTGGCTTGCCCAAGGTAATGTCCCTGTCTCATAGATCTAGTGTCTAACTCTAGAATCTTGTTGCTAGACACATGGATCCCAAGCCTGGTGGGCTTTCCTTTGCACCACACTATTTTTAATGACAATTATATAGCAGGAAATACTGGGTTCTCTGATTTGGCTACATAAAGAGCCAAGAGGAGAAAATATCTAGATTAACATTTCCCAAAATGAGTTCCCTGAAGCATCAGTTGAGCAAAAACACTTTGCCGAAAACAAACAAGAAGACAAAGCAAGACTTTCACAGTTAAATTGGTTTGGGCAAATGCTATATTCCTCTCCCACAGGATCTGTACACATTAAAAACTTTCAGAAGTCCTGAAATAATGAAGCCTGCTTAACTTTATTTAATGCAGCGTCTTCCAAAGAACCTCTTTTCCATGTAATAATAACATTGCAGAACAGAGCACATATTAAGCAACCACTCTAGAGTCAGGCTAAAAAAAATAATAATAATTGCTGGAAATAGACAAAGAAAGAAAGTATGTGGGGAGGCTTAAGATCCTGTTCTTCTTCCCAAACTCTTTGGGTAATTGCTTAGGGTAATTCTCTATTTTACTTGGTAGTTCCAGGCCTATAATTAAGTGTGTTCTCGTGCCTCTCCCAGCAGCATGGGGCTGAGTCACTGATGCCTGCCACCTGCAGTCTGGGACCTGCCCAGGTTCTGAACTGAGCTGGCAAAGAACAGGGAGTGTGCTGGCATCCCCAGCCCTCCAGACATGGGATGTGGAGTTAGTCACATTGTCATAGATCTCACTGAGTCAGAGCTTGTTATGCCTCCTCGCTATGTTGACTGAAGCCATTCAAGGGTTTTTAACCTCCCTTTGGAGTCTGGTATGAATTTTATCCAGAATTGCAGACCACATGTTCAGGCATCTCTTTTTTTAGGACTGCAATCTCCCACCAGATTCTGAACTTCCCTCCAGGCATTGGCTGGAGTCTGAATATGAATGAATAACTATTATTAGAGCTTATACTTATTGAGCATTTGCTACATGCCAGGCATGGTTCTAAGTGCTTTACATCATATACAGCATGTAAATTACACTCTTTCAACACATACTTTGTGCCAGGTACTGGGCTAAGCAATAGCAACCAAAATAGAAAAGGCTCCTGCTCTTGTGGAGCTTAAAATGTAATGGGATAAAAAGATATTATATTACCAAAATAGTTATACAAATAAAAAATCATAAAACAAATGAAGAAATCATTACAGATAAGTGCCACGAAGACAAAATATAGGTTACTGTGAGCATCCATAATGTTATGGATAATGGGATCTGAACTAGTAGGAGCACAGGGATGGATACTTTCATGAAAAAGTCAAGTTTGAACTGAAATCTAAAGGATGAGGAGCAGTGAACACACTGTGCAAAGGCTCAAGGTAGCTACAAATGTGGCACACCCTGAGGAGGGACAGAGAGGTCATTTGGGTTAGACCTCACAGAAGGAGGGAAAGATGACTCCAGATGAGATCAGAGAGACAGCTGGGGTCAGATTTTATAGGGACTTTAAGACCATGTTTCGGATTTTATGCTGTGAGCAATTGGAAGCCATGCCAAGATAACCAGAAATCGATTTTGAAAAATATCACTTGCTGGGTCCTGTGAAAAAATGAATTGGAAGGGGGTGGGAGGAGATGAGGGAAGATTATTATTAACAGAAAACTACTACAAGGCCATGTGACACTGATGCTAGCTTAGATCAAGTGGAGACTAAGAAATGCACATACTCAAGAGACATTTAGGAGGAAAACCCAACAAAACTCAGTGGTGGATGAAATATGAGAAGTGAGGGAAGACAAAGTTCCAAGGATGACTCTAATGCTTCTGGCCTGTGTACTTGGGTGGATGTTGTCTTTCATCGAGTGTAGTAGTCAGGCTATTAAGTTCTAGCAGCTACAAAGAAAATCCCAGATATTTACTCATAATACATTATGGCATTCCTTACGTGGCCTGTCATGTAATAATTCATGAATGCCAGATCGTCCCACCTTCTAGGGTCTTGAGAAACTTCTACATTGGTCTCTTGCTTTTAGCTAACTAACACGGGCAGATCACATGGGAAGTTTTAAGACCAATCTGGAGCCAGAATACTTCTATTTACATTCCCTTTACCATTATTATGTCCCAAAAGAAGTGGGAAATAAAGTCTTCCTCTGTGTTGTCTTGGCATTGGTGAGCTAGCCAGTCTGCTACACTGAGATTGAAAGCAGTGGAGGAGAATCGGGTTTGGGACGAATGGTGGACATTAAGACTTCTTACGAATATTCTAGTTTTTCTCCTTGTGAGCCTATGGCGAGATTGTATTTTTCTGATCTCTTGAATTTAGGTGTGCCATGGTTTGGATAATGGGATGTGTGTAGGAGTAACACGTATTACTCATGAGATAAAAGTCTTTAAGAACACAGGTGTGGTTTGCTACATTGCCTTCTCCTGCCACAGCAATGAGTGATGTTCCTGATGGTGGAAGCTCCGTCAGTTTGGGTCCCTAAGTAAGGATGCCACAAAGCAGAGCCCTCTGCCTATCTAAGATGGACATACAGTATAAGACAAACATAACTTTTGCAGTTTTAAGCATTCAGATTTTAAGGTTGGTTGTTATTGCAGCATTACCTGATGTATACTTACTGAGAAGGGGTGGAATTATGAGTTTTTCAAATATAAAAAATTCGAGGTAATTTTTAAAAAAATCAAAGACAGGATTTTTAGAAGATTATAAATATATCAGTCTAAAACTCATATCTGGGCTAAAGGTATACATTTGTATACCATCAGCGTATTAGTTAATAGTCATAACAATTTTATAGGGTGAGTACCATTATTATTAATCCTATTTTATGCATAAAAACTGAGGCTTAGATTATTGCCTAAATTCATTTTTGCCCAGCTACTAAGAGGCTGAGCCAGGATTGGTATGCAGATTATACTGATCTAGATAGATGTGGGCACTGGCCACCTTTCTTTGCAGCTTGCAATCTCTTTATACTCTCATGAAATAATTTCCTGGACAGACCTGGCTGCCTTCATTCCCAGAGTACTCTTTCTGAACATGACCCTGAGAATGGGTGAGAAGCTGGGGAAAGCAGAGGAAAGCTGACCATTCAGCACATAATCCACATAGTCACTTGTGTCATGGAGCACACGTGGATAGGACAGGGGAGGGGAAGGTAGGTAGAGGGTCAGTGAGCAACAGGTGTCCAGCAGGGCTTTATGTGAATGAGAGTTTACAATGGGCTAGCTTATGACATGAAGAGTAAAAAAGAGAATTGCCATTTATGAATTAGCTTCCTATAAAGCACCGTAAACCCTACTCTAGTGGTTTTATTTTTAACTGCTATTATAAATGTTATTTTTTTCCTTTTCTCTGTGCAGTGTATGAGGTCAGGTCCATGAATAGCCCTGGCTTTTTTCCTAAGTTGTGGTGCTGATTACATTGTCTGTGAAAGGTTGGTAGTCAGTAGTCATGCTGAAGTAGGATTAACCTAGCCTTTCTTTGTCAAAGCAAAGTGACTCTGAAGTCATTGTACAGGAGTGAGACCTCCATATCCTGGGTAAGAAGTCAGCCTTCTTTTTCTGCTCAAATAGCCTATAGCCATCCTTTGCTACATTAATTACATTTGAACTATAATGGCCTCTTCATTGATAATTAAAGCAACTGATGAATCAGGTGAACTGGACATATCTCAAAAATGGGAGAACACACACAAATGAAACACACAAAGGAAATGTGATGTATGAGTTTAAATTTTACCATCAGTTGGACCATTTGGATACTTGCATGTATTTTTATTCATTCATTCAATGTTTATTGAGAGATATTATTGGCAGGCTGTATTCTAGGTGCTTGGCTGGGATATATCAGTGGACAAAATAGACAAAACCCTCTACCCATGTGGAGCGTCTATTCTAGTGGGAAGAGACAGGCAATAAACAATAGACTTATGGTATGTTGAAAATGATGAGTACAGTTAAAGAAATAGAGTAAGGGGTAAGATTGATTGGGAATGCTGGTGCTGGTGTTGGGGCTTGAAGAAAGAAGAGGCAAAGAAGGAAAAGAATCAGTCAAGTGCACATCTGCCGGCAGAGTGTTGCAGGAGAGAGGACAACCATAGCAGAGGAAGGGGTATACCTGACAAAGTTGAAGAACCAACTCTCCTGAACTTCATGACTTACTATAAAGCCACAACAATCAAGGCAGTGTGATTGGTGAAAGAATAGACAAAGAGATCAATGGAACAAAACTGAGAGCCCAGAAACAGGTCCACATAAATATAGTCATCTGACCTTTGACAAAAGAAAAAAGGCAATACAATAGAGAAAAGATAGTCTTTTCAACAAATAATACTGGAATAATTGTACATCCACACATAAAAAATGAATCTAAACACAGACTATATACCTATGCTTTACAAAAATTAGTTCAAAATGGATCATGGGCCTAAATGTAAAATGCAAAGCTGTAAAGCTCTTAGAAGATAATATACGAGAAAAATCTAAACGAGTTTAGTGATGACTTTTAGATACAACACCAAAGGCATAATCTATGAAAGACATAATTGATAAACTGGAATTTATTAAAATTAAAAATTTCTACTCTATGAAAGAAAATGTCAGGAGAATGAGAAGATAAGCCATAGACTGGGAGGAAATATTTGCAAAAGTCCTATTAGATAAAGGACTGTTATCCCTAACATGCAAAGAATGCTTAAAGCTCAACAACAAGAAAATAAACAACCTGATCAAAAAATGGGCCCAAGACCTTAACAGAAACTTCACTGAAGAAGATATATAGATGGAAAATAAGCAGATACAAAGATACTCCACATCAAATTCATCAGAGACATGCAAATTAAAACAAAAACGAGATACCACCACACACCTATTAGAACAGCCAAAATTCCAAACCTTGACAACATCAAATGCTGGCAAAGATGTGGAACAACAGGATCTCTTATTCATTGCTGGTGGGAATACAAAATAGTATAACCATTTCCAAAGACAGTTTGGCAATTTCTTACAAAACTAAACACATTCTTATCACATGATCCAGCAATCACGCTCCCTGGTATTTATCCAAATGAGTTGAAAACTTAAGTCCACGTAAAGACCTGCGCACAGATGTTTGCAGCTTTATTCATAATTGCAAAAACTTGGAAGCAGCTAAGATGTCCTTCAGGAGGTGAATGAACAAATAAACTCTGGTACATCCACCCAATGGACAATTACTCAGCTATATAAAATAAATGAGCTATCAAACCAGGAAAAGACATGGAGGAACCTGAAACGCATGTTACCAAGTGAAAGCAGCCAATCTGAAAAAGGCTCTACGCTTGCTATATGATTCCAAATATATGAACACTCTGGAAATGGTAAAACTATGGAGACTGTAAAAACATAATTAACTTGAAGGAGTTATAGGTGAGGGAAGGATGAGTAGGCAGAACATAGAGGATTTTAGGGCAGTAAAACTATTCTCTATGATACTATAATGATGGATTCATGCCATGATACATTTGTCAAAATTCATAGAATTTTCAACACTCAAGAGTGAACCCTAATGTCAAATATGGACTTTGGGTGAGTGTCATTGAAGGTTAGTTGGTTGTAACAAATGCACCACTCTGGTGAGGGATTTTGATAATGGAAGAGGTTATGTGTGTGGCAGGGGAAGGCAGTATATAGGAAATCTCTGTATTTTCCATTCAATTTTGCTGTGAATCTAAAATTTCTCTAAAAAATAAAGTCTAATAAAAGAATGCTACTACATTCCCTTATAACATTGTGGCAGCTTCTTTCCTCATTCATTTCCCTTGGTTGTTGAGTATTTGCCTCGATTCCAGAGTTCTGCAAAAGTTGATTCTGACAGTTTTTGCTAGCTTATCACTTGCTTTTGTGGAGGGATGGAGTGCTGGAGTTCCCTACTCTACCATTTTTGGTGAACTATAATGGTCCTAAGTAGGGAGCCACTGGATAGTTTCGAGCAGAGGAATAATTTGATCTGACATTTTAAAAGGTTCATTCAAGCTTCTATGTCAAGGCTAGACAACATGAATACAAGGGTAGACACAGGGAGACCAGTTAGGAGGATACTGCATAATTCAAGAAAGAAATATTGATAGTTTCCAGCAGCATAATAGCCATAGTGTAGAAGAGAGGTGAGTGGATTTTATATATAAATATGTAGATATAGCCAAAAGATTTGAATGTGAAGTGTGAAAGAAAGGGAAACATCAAGGAAGACTTCTTAATTTATTTCACCTTTATCATATGCTAAAATTTTAAAAATTATGGTGCATTTAAAAACATACAATCTTTGGAGTCAGGAACATCTGAATGCATTCTTCTTACATTACTCACCTGTAATGTTACCTGTCTGAGTCCCAGTGACCTCATCTGACATAGTATAAGAATACCAATCTCTCAAAGATCATGAGTGTCAAACAAGATAGTGATGTAATGCATCTAGCTTTATGCCTGCATTATAGTAAAAAATGAAAAAGTTAAATTCTTTTTACTTTTCAGTATTTTCTAAATCTGATAACAATGGGCCCATTTTAAAGGTTCTTTGTAATTAAATCAAGCTTCCACCCACTTTTTGGATGTCCAGTTCTGTAAGCTTTCCTAACTAAAATTTTCAATTTACTCTCTTCTGTAGAATAGAGAGAGACTAAGAATCTACTTCCTGAGGATATGAAGTAGAAGTCAGGGTCTGACTCTTAGAATTACATACTGTTAGAGATTTGAATTAACACATTTAATTCTCTAACATTAGAGAGCCCCATTAGATTATGTTGTGGAGACTCCTCCCACCCCCATCCTCACTTTCTTGCAGAGGAGCTGTGGGGAAACTTTTCCATTTTTCTAGGTCTTTTCCAACCAGTAATATGAAAAAGATAATTTTGTAAACTGAGGTTCTTGGGTATTGTCATAATAATTATAAAGATCTGGTTGATGAAAAGATATATTAAAAAAACAGAGGAAAAATATATATGTTCCATTAATGTAAGTCAAGGCCTCAAGAACATACCTGAACAAATATGCTACACTGAGCAGAAGACACTACAGCTCTCCCAATGAAAGAAGACACTTCTTCAACCATGAAGTTCCCACAAAGATGCCCATTTACCCTTGACTGACAGAAAGATGCCAACACATTCATCACGCAGCTCCGGTTTACCACAAGGGTGGTCTTAAGTTCTTCTGCATCTTCCCAATTGTTTTGGATACTTCAGGCATATGTCTTTCTACTAACTAGGTGCAAGAAAAAGGTAAAAACCACAGGAAATTCCTGTGTCCTGAGAGACAGACTAGATCAAAGTTCATTTTTCCAAGCACTCTACCACTGTCCAGCCAGCTTCAAGTCTAACCCAAGATCTTCTCCCGCAGTAATAGACTAACTAAATTGTAATTATGACCCTGGGATACAATTTCTGAGCATGAAATATAGAAGGTTCACAGTTCTTTCTTTCTTACTTTAATGCACAGCTTTATCATGACACCACTTCTACCAACATGTAGAGAGAGGGACAAGAAATCCAGGCACAGGGCCATGCCTGAGGTTTGATTGGTTCACCAAGACTTCTCTCTGTAGCCTTTAAAGCTTTGGATTATATCTGGTATGTGCAGGAGATGTACTGTATGGGTGGGGAGGGCTCCATGCTACCACCTACCTATTCTACAGGTAGGAGACAGACAGTCCTGGAGCTTGAAAAGGGCTATAGGAATTTGGCCCACGGGAGTAGCACAGAGCTCCTTGGAAATTGATAGGATTAAAGAAAGATGTAAAAAGGCAAAAGGAGGAACACTTTTGGCCTCAGGGGAAAATAAGAACAGTTTAACATGTGTGATGGCATACCTGGAATGGATTTTTAATCAACAATAGTTCTCATTTAGTGCAAGAGTCAGCCAATGAATAGACTAACACTACTGACTGACATCACAGCCCATTCGTCCGCTTAAGTTGTCTAAAATTTTCAGCTGCCAGCAAAGGATTAATATTGATTTTTAGGCTGTCTTCATTAAATACCTGCTATAGAGTACCACTCTCTTATTCTCCTTGCCAACTCTTCCCCCAATTGTCACTAGCATTAAAATGAAACCTACCTATTATTAAATCAATCATGCCTGGCAAAACTATTCAAAGAGAAGAGGAGCATCCGTCATCTTTACTGTCAACATGAAGCCTGACTTTTCTTTTTTTTCTTTTAGCAGGTCGACCTGGATTTACTGGCACAATTAATTAAAACTTCTGTGCAGAACTAATGTAAGAAACTGAAAGTGAAAGGTCTGTGGAAGGACAGTGAGCATAGTCAGCCCTCCATATCAGTGGCGTCCCCATCCTTGGATTCAACTAACCTCACATCGAAAATATTTGAAAAAAATATATAACAATAAAAAAATAATAAAAATTTAAAAAACCAATATAACAATTATTTACGTAGTATTTACAATGTACTCTAGATTTAAGCAATCTAGAGATGATTTAAAATATGCAGAGTGATGTGCATAGCTTATATGCAAATAGTATACCATTTCATACAAGAGACTCCAGTATCCACAGATTTTAGTATGGGGGGAAGTCCTAGAACCAATCCCCCAGGAATCCCATGGGACAACTGTACAAAAGGAGGCAAATGCTAACATTTTGATAGATGTGTGAACATGTTTTTACTTTGAGGTGCTACCAGCTCAAGCCATGAGGCTAGGTTGACAATGTTTGACTAGGCGGCCTGGCTTTTTCATCTGAGTTCCACAAACAGTGTGTGTGAGCCTGGACATAATGCTTTGGGTAAACTGATTACCCTTTCCTGCTCACCTTCTGGTTTTGCTATACCCTCTTCAATTCCCCCAAACATGTCAGCCTTGGTATTTCTCACCTGCATGTCTTTCCACTGGCTGTTCTTTGCCTGGGACAGTCCCAGTCTCATGCACCTGGTAAAATTCCTGCCCATCCTCCCAGATGATCCCTCAATTCCTCTGCCAAGCAGTCCCAGGCTAACCTGGGTAAGCTTGGGACCCCTTGAAGGTACCCTGGCTGTTCCTTGTTCAAATACGTAGCATAATTCACACTATATTGAATTACCACCATAAAAGGCTGTGGACACATCTTCTGTCCTCCTTTTCAGAAGTCCAGCAAGGCATTGTTGAAAAACTGGACAGAGTAGGTGCACGATAAATATTTATTGATTGAATAAATGAATGAATGAATAGGTTTTGAAGCACCTGATTTCTATCTGGTTTTCTTGTACAGAATATACATCTTCTGAGTCTATTTAAAAATCAGTAGAGCATAATGGTTAAGACCTCAGGCCATAAAGTCAGACTTGCCTGTTTTAAAATCAAGATCTTTCATTTTTTAGCTATGTGATGTTGGGCAAGTATTAAACAATAGCAAAAATGTTACTCAACTGTGCCTCAACTTCCTAATTTGTAAACTAAGGTTAATAATAATACCCAGTAGGATGGGTATATGGAGTAAACAAAATAATCCATGGAATGAACTTAGTGTAGTGTCTGATATGTAGTGAATACCCAGCAGTTATTCACACCTGAAAACCTTGAATCAACTTTCCTGCGTGTTTTAGGAACAGTGTTCTTTATATTGCCATATGAAGAACACATACCAGACACTCACCCAGCTAATATTCCTAAAGGAGGTCATGCATTTCATGAATGACACATAATTTTTTCCTTAAAGCCACAAAATACATTAATTAAGAAGTTCCCTTCAACAAATATTTATTGATTACTTATTATGTACCCACCATACAAGGCTCAGTGCATTCAGAAGTGAATGAAACGTGACCCCAGCCCTGAGGGAGCACACAGTCTCCAAATAGATTGTTACGATATGTGTGGTCCCCAACCCCGGGGCCTCAGCCAATTACTAGTTTTTGGCTTGTTTGGAAATAGGTTGTGCATCGCTGCCTGAGCTCCACACCACACATACCTCCACCCACGACACCCCACTCCCCCATCCCCAGTCTGTGGAAAAGATGTCTTCCATGAAACTGGCCCCTGGTGCCAAAAATGTTGGGGATCATTCTCTTATATGTGTGCACAAGGAATGTTTATAACTAAGGATTTGCATCACGTGTGCTTTATACTGAAATACCAGTAAATATAGGAGCACTAATATAAGACAACTTAATGACCACTGCAATGACCAGTAATAAAGAAAATGAACACCCCTAATAGTTTAACCATTACATTCTGTTCATGATAAGAATGATTATGAAAGAATGATCTGGAAACAAATATTCCCTATCACTACTTGAGTACCCAAAATACTCCATGCCTTACTTAGAACATAGATTTAGAGAATCCATGCATGTTCTAAGCAAGTTTTACTGTATATGATAAATTAATGATTCAATTTAATATGAATGGAATTCAACCTATACTTTTAAAATAATTATTATTTCAAATAACAGCTAAAATGTAACATGTTTTTCTTCTTACTTTCCTCATCTTGGGGCTATTCTCTGGCAGTGCCCTAATAACTACGTGATGGTATGTGGGTACCAGGCAGGCCTATTCACTCCTTCTCTCTGTAAGAGCAATTGTAAATGAGATAAAGAGAAAACAAAAAAGCCAGGAACATAGTAACACTTTTATGTGCTACTATATGTCTATAGACTGTCTATAGACAGTCACTCTATAGAAGTAGAGTCTATCTACAAAAAAGTTAAGCAAAATTCTGTCTCAGAATTAATTTACCATTAATTTTCTTGGTCGAATTAGAGATACGTTCTTTTGGGACAAAATCAGGTGTACATGTTAACAACAATCATACAAAATTTTGCAAACCTTTAATTATCTGTCATAAGTAGGAAGATAATTATTATGTTCATGTGAGAGTTATATTTAAAATATATCAGTATGTTTTAGCTAACAACGAGGACAATATTCAAAATTGGTTTCCAGGTATAAAGTCAAAGGAGCAAGGCAGATTTTAGTGTAGTGCAATACACTAAAGTCTGGAAGGTGACCAGTAGTGTCAGCTTGACCACACTCAGCCTCTGGCTAGAGATGTCATCTGGATTTCACCTACTTCCCCAAATCATAGAGTTCCCTGTGAATCTTCTTCACTGGCAACTTCCTTAACTGTCCTGTTTCTACCCTAGTACTTATTGGAATCTGATGGCTTTATGACCTACCTGAAAATTTTTTATTAAAATAAAAAAACATAGGAAGCAGGCAGTTAAGAATAGGAAAAATGCAAGCTCCCTGAGAGTCTACCCTAGTAATTCATGGCCAGGTATGTCTCTCCTGTTGACCCTAAAGGTAAACTCATTTATCCACATTTCCTAGTTACTGTACTTATTTATGCCTGTTACGTTTACCCCCGCAATAGGATGAACTATTGTGAGAGTAAATATATAAGCCAGAATTCACTCACTCTGTTTTATCTTCTTATAAAAAAAAAAAAGTCATTGAACATCCACCATTCACATGTAACTGTGGTGGAGAGAGAGATGAAAGAACAAACCCTAATCTCAAGGAGTTTACAAACTACTAGGAAACATAAATTTTATGAACAAATAATTATACTATACTCTAAGTCTATATGGAATAAACCTAAATCACAGCACTGAAGCTGTGATTTCAATCCAGATTCCAGTTCCAGAATCATGCTTACACACTGTGCTGTCCTCTATTTGTTTTAAGGGTATACTTACTGCATGGGTAGTCAAGGAAGGCACCATGGAAAAGCAAGCTATGAATTGGCCCTTAAAAGATGGTCTGCCTCAATGATTTCTAAGCAGTGGAATAGTATGAGCAAAGGCTCAGAGGCCAGTATGCCAGTCAGCTCTCTCGGAAGAGTGATTTGTCTGGATTTGGCTGGTATGTAAGATACATGTGGAAAGGTAGCAGGAATATAATATCAAAAAGGTAGAGTGGATTCAGATTTTAATGGGATTTGAAAACTAACAAATATGTTTTTTTTTCTTTAGCAATGGGAAGCTATTACATTATTCTCTTCCTCACTTCTGTTCCCAAAGCATTCTTTCTGAGTTAAGAATTCATATGCAAAGACGAGGATAAAATGAATGAATTAGATACTATAAGAAAGAGTGTGTAATAACACCTCTGATAAAGCCCACCACTAGCTAGCATGATTGATTTGCAACTCTAGTTCCTAAAATGATTTGCTTAGCAGATATGGCCATTGGTAGGTTACATGTGTCTGTGAATTTATCCATTTTTTCTCGGTTATCCAGTTTATTGGCATATAGTTGCTCATAGTAGTTTCTAATGATCCTTTGCATTTCTGTAGTATTAGTTGTAATGTCTCCTTTTTCACCTCTGATTTTATTTATTTGGGTCTTCTCTCTTTTTTTCTTAGTTAGTCTGGCAAAAGGTGTGTCAATTTTGTTTATCTTTTCAAAAAATCAACTTGTTTTGTTGGTCTTTGTATTGGTTTTTTTGGTTTCAATTTCATTTATTTCTGATCTGACCTTTATTCTTTTTTTTCTTCCACTAACTTTGGTTTTGGTTTATTCTTGTTTTTCTGGTTCTTTGAGATGCATCATTAGGTGGTTTATTTGAAGCTTTTCTGCTTTTTTGATGTAGGCACTTACTGCTATAAACTTTCTTCTCATTACTGCCTTTTCTATATCCTATAGGTTTGGTTATGTTGTATTTTCATATTCATTTGTTTCAAGAATTTTTAAATCTCCTTTATCTCTTTTTTGACCCACTGGTCATTCAGGAGCATATTGTTTAATTTCCATGTGTTGGTATATTTTTCAGTGTTCCTTTTGTTATTGATTGCTAGTTTTATTTCACTGGGGTCAGAGACAATACTTGGTTTGATTTCAATTTTTTTTGAGTATTTTAAGACTTGTTTTGTGGCCTAACATATGATCTATCCTTGAGAATGATCCATGAGCTGAGGAGAAGAATGCGTATTCTGCAGCTGTTGGATGAAATGTTCTGTAAATATCTATTAGGTTCATTTGGTCTACAGTGGAGATTAAGTACAATATTTCTTTTTGATTTTCTGTCTGGATGATCTGTCCAGTGCTGAAAGTGGAGTGTTAAAGTCTCCAACAATTATTGTATTGGGGTATCATATCACTCTCTTTAGCTCTGATAATATTAGCTTTATATATCTGGGGGCTCCAATGTTGGGTGCATATATATTTAGGTTATACCCTCTTGTTGAATTGACCCCTTTATCATTACATAATGATGTTCTTTGCCTGTTTTTACAGTTTTTGTCTTGAAATCTATTTTATCTGATAGAAGTAGAGCTACTCCTGCTCTTTTTTGGTTTCCATTTTCATGGAAGATCTTTTTTCATCCCTTTATTTTCAGTTTATGTGTCCTTACAGGCAAAGTGTGTTTCTTGCCGACGACATATAGTTGGCTCTTGCTTTTTGTCCATTCAGGTACCCTATGTCTTTTGATTGGAGAGTTTAGTCCATTCTCATTCAATGTTATTATTGACAGGTAAGGACTAACTATTGCCATGTTATTATTTGATTTCTGGTTGTTTTGTGGTCCTCTCTTTCTTTCTTCCTTCTTTCCTATCTTTCTTTGTTAAATGTGATTTTCTCTGGTAGTGTGCTTTAATTTCTTGATTTTTATTTTTTGTGTATCTGTTGTAAGGTTTTTGATTTGAGGTTACCATTAGGCTTGCAAAAATCATTTTGTAACCAATTATTTTAAACATATGACAACTCTGCTTACAAACAAACAAACAGGCAAAGAGAAATGTAACAGAAAATCTACTCTTTAACTCCATTTCCCCCTCACTTTTTAATTTTTTATTGTTTCCACTCATTTCTTTTTATACTATATCTCAAAAAGTAATTTTTGCTATTTTTGGTAGATTTGTCTTTTAGTCTTCCCACTCAAGATATAAGTGCTTTATATACCACAATTACAGAAATAGAATATCTAGTGTTTGTGTAATTTCTGTTACCAGTGAGTTGTATATCTTCAGATAATTTCTTATTATTCATTAATGTCTTTTTCTTTCAGGTTGAAGAACACCTTTTAGCACCTTGTAGGTCAGGTCTGATGTTGATGAAATCCCTCAGCTTTTGTTTGTCTGGAAAAGTCTTTATTTCTCCTTCATATTTGATGGATATTTTTGCAGGATATAATATTCTAGATTAAAGTTTATTTCCTTCAGTACTTTGAATATGTCATGTCACTCTCTCCTGGCCTGTAAGGTTTCCACTGAGAAGTCTGCTGCCAGATGTATTGGAGCTCCTTTATAAAATGTGGTGTATGTATACCATAGAGTTCTACATACACCACATTTTATTAATCTATTCATGTGTTGATGAGAAGACTTTCCAGATATTCAAAGGGAATTAAGTGTTGTGATCTAAGTCTTTGGTTACTGAATTATATTGACACTGGGGTTGCCCCAAGCCCAGTAATGCTGTAATTCTTACAGACTCCTGTTGGTATTGCCTTGGTGGATTTAGGTAAGATATGGGAGAATTCCCTGGATTACTAGGCAAAGTCTCTCACTCTTTTCCCCCCACTCCTGTGCTGAACTGCTGAATTTGGGGGAGGAGTGACATGGGTACTCCCTGGTATCCACCAGTGCCAGGTCACACCCAAAGCCAGCCCAGTCTCACCCAAATCCTGTGGTGACTGTTGCCTGGCTACCTTTGATGTTTATTAAAAGCCCAGAGGTACTTTAATCAGTAGGCACAATCACTGGCTTGGCCACCACCACTGGAGTCTCACTGGGTCATGTCCACCCCAAGTTCGCTGGCTCTGAGCCAGCATAGGACTGTAGGCTTTGTGGCCTGACTGCCTTACAAATTTAGTCCAGGCCCCAGGCTGCTTTTTGTCAGCCGGTGGTAGGGCTAGCCATAACTCAGGTTTTGGGGTGGAGAATTTCCCTCTGGCTGGGCTGGTCTAAATGCTCATTCCATGGGCAGCAGCAGACTTCTACCCTGTCCTGTGTTCCCCTGTGCCAGGGTGGTCCTGAGTTTTGATGCAAAGTCCCACAATCACTTCACTCTCCCTCCCCCGGGCACACAGATTCTCTCTTCACCCAGCATGCTGGTGCAGCAGTGCCAGGGGGTAGAGGAGGGGTGCTGTAGGTAATGCAAGGCTGTCTTTTCTGACCTCGTCAGTGCCTCTTCCCTTGATATAATGTTAAAACCAGGTAGTATGATTTTTGGTTCTTCTGAAGGTGCTTGCTTGGGTGAATAGTTGTTAAATTTGGTGTTTGTGTAGTGGGATGCTCTTTGGGTGTTTCTATTTAACCATCTTCCTCTTCCCCATCTCCCTAATGTGAGCATCCTAGATGATTCTGTGTATTCAGGTGAGCCACAGAAATATATTTTCAAAAACATAAAGTCAGAACCATGACGGATTATTTCTAATCTACAAGGATCCAGTAGCCATCTAGACCCAATGGAGCAGTGCAGCAGAATGGGGGTGGGCAGGGTGCAGAGTGATGCCGCCACTGGGAGGGAAGCAGCAAGATGGTGAGGTGGGAAGGAAAGTGGAAAACCAAAAAGTGGAGAAATAGGCATAATCTATAGATCCATATCTATCAAGCTCTCTGAATATTACATCATCAACTCCATCAGGAAACTCTTTTTCACTTTGGAGACTGGAGAAGGATGCATCCCAAAATAGTTATTATTGTTCTACACCTTAGTATTTTATTTCTCTCTGGACTGTGCTCATGAAATATATATGCTATATTTTGGGTGTATACACACATTGCTTTGCTAGGTCTTCTTAGCTTTATTTCAAAAATAAAGAAATTGATACTGATCTTGCACATGGTATACACTGACTACTTATACTTCTATAAAATAGAAGTCAAGAGCCATGATTATTGTGCAACTTTCGTTAGACAATTACACTATTACCAAAAGTGCAGTCTTTATCCTTGTTTTACAGTTTTCAAACTGGAAATCAAATCCGAATGCTTGATGGAAAGCCAAGGCTTGCAAATAGATGATGAACCATTTACCAGGGGAACAGATATTCATTTTTATTTTTCAGTTTCTATGTTATTTCCAAGCACCTTTTTTGAATACTGAAACAGAAAATAATTCTGTCTATATGGTACATGACAAAAGTGTTGATATGTTTCTGTACCCCTTGGCTTGCATCCCTGTTGCCATCACCCAGCTGATATTATTGTGACATTTTGACACTGCATTGTGACATTGTGACCTGGTGCCTCCAGCAGCCTAGAAGGACAAGTTGACTAAGGCATATGGTGCATTAGGAAATAGTGAAGCAGTTCATTACTGCCACAGAGAGAAAGTCAGCTCTGGAGACAAGAATTCTTATCTAAGGCACAAGACACTCTCGATTCTTTTTCCTGCTCTGCTACTGATTTACTATGAGATCTATAAAAAAATCATTTAAATTCGTTGATGACTTAGCTTTTCTCTCTGTAAAATGGAAATGACCCAACATATGTGATTTTTTTCATCCTAGGGCAATGATGGCATTTGCAACCCACTCTTGGCAAATAGTAATTTTGGAAAGACATTTCCAGAAAGAAAATTAAATGATGATCACACTTGATTGATTTTTAGTACTGTCATAGTTTGAGAACTATTTACTGCCTGGATTTGCTCCCTGTTTTAAAGGTATTCCGTGATATCTTCTCTGGACTTTGCTTAACATCAAAATTTACCCCTTCCTTCTTTTTTTTTTTTTTT
>VBSM01003204.1:65103819-65129064 GCA_008086735.1 Cheirogaleus medius | reverse complement strand
ATACATAACCGTGATATTTGTACCCCCATAATATGCTGAAATAAAAAAAAGAAAAAAAAAGATAAAAAAATATAGAGAATACCAAAATAATGAACGTTCATGGATTTATCTCCCATTGCTCCAGAGCTCTATTTCCTTTCTTTCTTTTTTTTTAAGAAACAATATATCTTGGCTATAGCTAAAGTCTCCTACCTGCCTTGTTTTCTACTTTCTCCTTCTCTTTCCAAAGGAGATGACTCCTGAACTTAGTGAGTATTATTCACCAAGAGAGAAGTTAGTAGGGGAGACATGTACACGAGAATGCTTGTACGTGTGTAAAATGGGTATTCTGGAGAACAGCATGGATAAAGAGACTGATTTATTCATGAAATGGAGTAGTATTTAGTAGTCAAATAATCCATAAATCTAAAAAAAACATACCACTAAATGAGAAAAATATATGTTGCAAAAGGATGCAAAAAGTATACCAGTCATATAAATTTTAAAAACATGTAAATACCAATAATATAAATAATTTATGGATACCCATATATGTAGCAACAAATGTGAATGTTTATTTTTCAGTATAATGTTTAATGTTCCCTTATTCAATGTATGTGTTCCACGTAGCTGTTATGAGCTCTGATAGGTCTTGTGGAGGCTCCAACGTGCGTGATTTAGAATCCCTGCCTCTAATATGGGCAGTAATATTAAGCGGAAAGTGGAAAGTAACATGAAAAATAAAAATTAGTTATTACATCAGTAAGGCAGCATCTCAGAGTGACTTGAACAAGTCTAGCAAATATTATTGCTGGTTACTGTTATGCCATTTAATAGATGAGAAAACTGAGGGTTAACTAAGTTGAATATATCTTAGATCAGCGTGAGCAAGGGCACAGAGCCAGGACTGGAACCTGAATTCCCTTGACTGTGTCTTATTATGCTAATTGACCTCTATGTTAGCTACTGTGAAGAAGAAGGGTTATTTAAAAAAAAAATCTTTAAGGACCAAAGACAACACCGTAGGGACAGAGGTCAGATCAGTGGTTGCCAGGGGTTGGGGTTGGGGTGGTGAGGGTTGATTAGAAAAGGATGTGAGAGATTGTTGGGGGAAATAAAATGTTCTATACCTTGATTTTGGTGACATTCATTTGTCAAAACTCATGGAACTATACACTAAAAGAGATGGATTTTACTGTATGTAAATTATACCTCAATAAACCTGACTTAAAAAACAAAATAGAAAAAAAATCCATCAAGCAAAAATATTGAAAGGCTCATGGATAAACACCTTGTTCTGGATGCAAAGACACTTTTTTCTTTATCACTGTCGACAATTTATTCCCACTAGAAAAGTTTGAGGAGAATTTTAGGGAAGAGTCTTAGGTTAATGCCCACTAAGTCAAATAAAACCTAATAGTCTGTTTCCACTGCAGCTTCTGTTTGATAACCAAGCAAGCGGTGCCTGCATTAAGCAAGACCTTTCCTTTTGCCGAAGGTAGAAGGAAGAGGTCATACAGGAAGCCCTGCCGTGTTATCCAGGGAGTCTTTCCTGTTGAGTGGGCCCCAGGTGTTCACATTATTACCCTGGAGGAGGGAGACTCCCCAAGCTCCCAGGATCTCTGGCGCACCTGAGCTGCCCTCTACCAAGATTGCTTCTCAGGGAGGTCCCGGCAGATTGCACACTGGAAAAACATAAGCACTTTGGAGGAGGAAGGAAACGTCTTTAATCTGCAGCTTGAATATCTCAGAAAGCAACCCTCAAATCCCAACAGTTTAGATCCTCTGATGATTACTGGGACAGAGGCAGAAAGACAATGTGGGAAGCAATCTAATCAAAGCAGTAGGAGTTATCACCACAGAATAAAGCCAAGGGCTGTGTAGCCAGGAACTTTTGGTCTTCCTCGCTGAAAGCTGCATGTCTTTATAATGCTGGGTTGAGGAGTTGCAGCTATTCTTTGAGTCAGCTGTAGAACCCAGCAGGATAAGACATTAACAAGCTTAAAAGGTATTACCTGCCTTGCTTTACCAGGAGGTTTGCACAGACTGTAGGGGCTTCAGTATCGCTTGTACCTTCCTGAGGGAATTAGTGAAAATTGCCAAGGTGGAAAGTATTTGATTTAGATTAATCTCACTTTGCCAAGCAGGAGAGGCTCATTACTCTGATTGGCTGACCTAGCCACGCTGCACTTCTTGCTCCACGAAAGGGGAAAAGGCTTCTGGTTCACAGCTCCCAAAGGATAAGTAAAATAGGTCATTATCATCCTTTCATGAAAACCATAAACAGCATAGAATGAAATGGAGCGCCAAGCCAGTGGAAGTGGTGATGAACCTATGATCTCACCATCCTCAGGAGGACAGAAACCCTGAAAAGAATTGTGCAAATACCATTTTCTTGGTGTGCACGAATTCTCCCAGGATTCTTTTCAAGTTATGATGGGATGTTTTAGGTCCAGTTAACTCCAGCTGGGAAAAAAGCATCCTAAAAAGGCTTTATTTGTTGCAAAGAGGAAAACAACTATAACCACAAGGATTTCTTTTAATTGATTCTAAATGAGAGTTGCTGTTCTAGGCTTTATGAACTATCTCTATACAAAAAAAAAAAAAAAAAAAAAAAAAAAAGGAAGGATGCCCCTTTAGGGAAAGCAAATTATTGGAGATAAAACCCTAAAATGGTGCAATCAAATCATCTGCAGACTTGTTAAGATGCAGATTCTGACTTAGTAGGTGGAGATTCTGCATTTCTAACAAGCTCCCAAGTAATGAGGCTGGTCTCAGGAACATACTGTGAGTAGTAAAGCCCTAAAAGAGATATAAATGAAAAACTATTTGCGAATTAAAAGCCTGAGCCATGCAATTATTCACATTATTCACTGTAACATAGACATTCACTGTCAGTTTCTAGTCATATTTTTGTTAAAACCAGATATCAAATTTCTTTCCCTTTTGCCTATCTGATCATCTATGGATAGCTACCAGACCATATGGCACAGCACAAGGAAACTAAAATGGTCTTGGCTGGTCATTGACTTCTCATTTACTCTGAGATGTCTGTGTTGTGGTTTTGTTTTTGTGTTTTGTTTTCCTTGTCATGAAGATAAATTTACAATGGCATCACTTTTCTAAATACAGACACATATTTATGCCATCATTGTTCCTTTTTTGTCCCCCCAAATCAGAATCAGTTCTTTTTCAAATCTTCTAAATCTTTGAAATTTTTGCCTCTATATAAATCTAATTTTTGAGAAAGTGCTATAAAAATAATGTGGTTATCTTGTCTCAATCCATTAGAACTTTCCTTTACGTGATCTGAACGTGGAGTACTCAGATAAAGACATTGAAATGGACGATTAAAAAAAAAACAACCTAAACTAAATCCACCAATCTTTTGTTTATCTACTTAAAAAGGAACAGGCTATGCAAACAAGAAACTCTAAAACATGTTTTAAAAAATTGTATAAAATCATCAGTAGGTACTATTTCCAGGAGTAATTATATAGTTTAAATCCAAAGAGAAGAGGTGGGTGTTTCTGAAATCTTGAGCAACAACTGGACTCATTTTTAGTGGTTTATACACACATAATTAGCAGTTTAATTTCCTCTGTGGCTAAGTTAGCTTTAAGATTTCATTTAATAACAAGCACAATTTTATAGCCAGAAGCGAGGATGAGGCTCCAGCTTCAGCTCAGCACTGCCCTCTGCTGTTCCCCAACCAATTCATGCCGCTCTGCTCAGGCTAACTGCATCAGAATTGCAAATTACAATTGGGCTGCACAAAAATTAATTGTGAGAGAAATGGGGAAATATAATTCATTTAAACTCTTCTTAACGAGAGTCTTTTATTTTTAGCCGAACAACAAAAAAAAAGCATGAAAGATTCTATTCCTCCCCTCCTTTCTTCTAGTCTCTTGCATAATACTCATTATCATATTAGCCTGGAAGCAGTTTTTCCCTTTACACCACTTAGCACAATTAAAGATTATGTCTACTGTCTCCATGCAAAGGATGGCCCCAAACAACTGTCGTTCAAAACAGCAGTTGTTACCCCTTAAGTAGCCGAACTAAGCATGGTCTGTTTTATGCCTAGCAAGTCCAATCTTGGCTTTATTTCCCAATCTCTTTATGCAATTATTTTTTAATGGGGGAATAAAATTTCTTCTATGTCTAGAGGGCCAGTCACTTTGTGTTAACACTGAGTGTGACTGACCACCAAGGGTGGAGATGTGTCCTGAAGATTCTTGCTAATGAGCTGACAAATGTCAAGGCTGCTCAGTTCCAAGTCTGTCCTCCCAGCCTTCTCTTTTCATTAGGATGGGGAGATTTTATAATTATATCAGGCGTCCCATTCCAAATTCCAAAAGGGCTACGTGCCCTGTACAAAAATGCTATCATTGTGTTACAGAAAATTTCTGTTTGAAATAGGAATCAGAAAAATTTACTAGGACTTGGAGAAAACAAATGAATATTCCATCGTAATGTAGGTAGACCAAAAGTCTGAGAAGAGTTGGCAGGCTGGTGCATTGAGGCTATGTGAGCTGTATCCTTCTTTGTGCCCTATCAGCTACCTCCATCCAGATTGCTGGGTGGAAATGCTACGGATAAAGAATCCTTGTCACAAAAGTCTTTTATCAGAATTTATAAAATTTTGACCTAGGGTAGGATTGGGGTTCAAATGTCAGCTCTGGTATTTTATTAGCTGTGTTGTTTGATCTCAAGGAAATTACTACCACTTCCTCAATCTCAGTTTGCTCATCTATATAATAATTGGGGTGATACTATGACTCATGTAACATGGCTGTTATGAGGTTTAAATTAGATACCTTGTGAAAACACATGGAGCTAGCTAGGCACCCTACATTTTCATGGATTCTCAACAGAAAGTATAGCAAGCCTGTTGGTAGAGGGATGCTAACACAGAGGTGAACAGAGAGTAGTCTCATCTTTGACAGCAGCTAAGAGCTTGGGCTTTCTGCTGCCCAAGCCTGGATTTAATCCCAGCCCCACCACTTTTGATGACCTTGGGAAAGTTACTTTAACTTCTTTGCACCTTGGTGCTCTCATCTGTAAAAGAATGATAATGGCAATTCCAGCTCATAGCATTATTGTGAAAAATGCAAGGAAAGTCATCACTACAGGGCCTTATTCATGGTAAGTGTGTCAACACATAGTAGGTGTTAGTATGGAATGAGGCTGGTTAGGGAACCCTTCTTGAAATTCTGAAGCCAACATTTTGATCGCCTTTCTGTCCTTGCATATTGCACATCTAAATGTTGCAATCACAATTGCTCTCTTTTAGTTCAGAATAAGGTTAACCATATTGTGTCTAACAGGTTAATAGTGGCAAAGAGGAATGGGATTCTTAGGGAAAAGATTTAGGAAATGAAGATTTGGAAAACCAGCCAGTGTCTGTCTAGAGCTGTCTTAGGCTCTATGCCCGGTGGCTAAGGAATAATCTTTACAGCTGGTTTACAGAATTCATTGGATGCACAACGATGACCTTGACTATTATCACCTCATATTTTCCTCCTCTTTTAAAGGGCAATGACCCAACTAATTTATAGCCCTGATTCTAGGATGACTGAGAAGGAAGTGCATTGCTTCCAGCTTTTGTCTGGCATCTGGTACCAATGTTACTTGAGAATCAATTAAGAAACCTCCTGGGTGGAGATGGGGGCTGCCCATTTTCCTACACTGCCCCCTTCACTCTAATATATTCCCAGAAGAAAAATAAGAGATGGAGATAGACTTACAGCTCGGTGGAGTATTAGAGGACCAATAAATGGTGTTTTTCTGCACAGCCTGAATTGGAACCATTTAAGACACAGATAACAGACAGATGGAGATCAAAATATTAGCTCTGTGAATGGTCAAAGCTGAACTGGAGATGTGGCATTAGATTTGTGCCCATGTGGGCTTTCTGATACTTCAGCTCGGAATGAGACAGATATACCACCAGCCAGGCTGGACCACCCACCATCGAGCCCTGACTAATGGCAGACAGCAGACTAGCATGCAAGCTCTGCACATGACAGATCCAGCAGGACAGAAGGGGAATGCCTGGATTGAACCTTTTCCTGCTGCTTCCAGAAGTCTCACCACTCAGATCGTCACCCCTCCTCCTGCTGGGAGCAGGGAGTAAGGGGTGGAGGAAGAGACACTAGTGTTACCTCTAAATCAGGGATTTAGACTTTTATGTGCCATGTCCCTCTTCAGAGATACAGGGAAGTCTCTAGTCCTTTTCCTAGGATTAGTATTTAAATATATAAAATAAAATACATAGATTTGCAAAGGAAATCAGATTAAATGAAGTTATCAAAATATTTTTTAAAAACTGAGAGATAGTAATAGTTGTGTTTCTTTAATGCACTAATAACAATATCTGCCAGCAGGCCTAATATTGAAAGTAGCAATGAGAGTTAGTGATATTTTGAGATATCTGCAAGCCCTAGAAGCTGGTATGAAAGAAAATATCTCTGATTTTTATTAGTGACACATACTGCTAAATACTACTCTGGTTTATTGCCTGCCTTCATAGTGGAGGGAAATGCTAAATTTGGTTTAAGAGTTAGAGAAAATAAAAATGGAATTTTTTGCTTCTTCAAGCCCATGATCACCCGTGTCTTAGTCAATTTTGGCTGCTATAACAAAATATGATAGACTGGGTAGCTCATAAACAACAGAAATTTATTTCTCACAGTCTTGGAGTCTGGGAGCTCCACAATCAAGGGACCAACAAATTTAGTGTCTGGTGAGGGCCCATTTCCTGGTTCATCCATTGTCATCTTCTCACTATGTCTTCATATGCTGGAAGGAATGAAAGATCTATATCTCTCTGGGATCTCTTTTATAAAGGCACAAATCCTGTTCATAAGAGTTCTGCTTTTGAGACCTGATTATCTCCCAAAGGCTTACCTCCATATGGATTTCAGCATATGAATTTTGGGGAGACACTAATATTCAGTTTATGGCATCCAGGTTAAGGATACCTTAAGAACCCCTTGAGATCAGTGGTTCTCAAATTTGAGCATGTATCAGAATCACCTAGGGGGCTAATTAAACCAAATTTCTGGGCCTTATCCCCAGAGTTTCTGAATCAGTAGGTCTGCATTGGGACCTGAAAATTTACATTTTTTATAAGTCCCAAGTGATGGCATGGGTCCAGAAACTCCAGTTTGAGAGCACTGTCCTACCTGAAATCCCTCTACATAGAAACACTCAGAATGGGGAATGTATTTTCCCCCAAAATTGTAAAACCCTTGCATCTCAGGAATTTCCCACCTGGTTTTCAAACATAGCAGATAGAATCCAGATGGATATCAGTACCATTATTGTCACACACACTATCTATTTCAAAAACCAGCTCAACTCTCACCTCCTCCTTGAAGCTTTCCTCATGACCTCATACAAAAGGACCTTTCCCATCTCTTAACTCCTGCAGAACCCTTCAGTTCTGTACCATGCCCTTGGGAATTTGTAGTATTGCCTTGCTCATCTTCCCTTCCTATAGTTTGTTCCCTTTTCCCTAACTAGAGTGTATTCTCTAGAAGAATTAGTACCTGCACTAACACTAACATTCTCTATGCCTTGTGCATGGAAGGTGTTGGGGTGTATTATTGAGTGTGCTGTCTTGTGAACCCACAGTTAGGTTCAACCAGTCAACTGTAGTATGGGTCAGTTTTCACTGATATAAAGTATAGTTAGATTTTGTTGAAATGTTTATGTTGCAAGTGGCAGAAAACTTAATTCAAACTGACTGAAATATAAAATGGGGCTTAATGGTTCAAGTTCATGTGATTCTTCTAGTACACTTTGATGCTGGGATTTCTGGTGCCATCAGGCCTCTGTTTCCCCATGCGTCATTTCTTATGTGTTTTACCCTTCTTTGTGCATTCAATCTGTCCTCAGGCTGGAATCCAGTTATAGTAAGAGAAATGGTCATGCTAATTCTAGAACTCACTCCTCCATTCCATGCTACCCAAAGGAAGAGTGGCAGCCTCTTCTTGTAGCTCATTCTAAAGTGTGTGGAAACTTCTCTTCCAGAAACCCCTAGCAAATGCTTTTTTATATCTCATTTGTCCAAATTGAGTCACATCCTCACAAGTGAAAATATCAACTACGGTCCAGGGAATTTTTTTGTAGTCAAACTCCCTTATTTTTTCATGAATGGGAAGGAGGCAATGCCCAGATGAAATTAGCATGTTGTTTCCAAGGGGCAGGGGTGAATGAATAGATTTTGTGGAATCAAAACTAACACATGTCCTCTGTAATAGCTTTCTAGTTTTCAGTTTTATCTTATATTTTAAGCTAGCAAAGAATTCATGGGCTAAAAGAGCTAGAAAGTCCCAAAAGAAAATACTTTGACCACATTACCATTATTTCAGACAGCTATAAACCTAAACTATTAGGAAAAAAAACAAAACAAAACCTTTTCACCCCCTGGAGTGGAGACTTGTCCATTGAAGTCAGAAGACTTAGGACTGAGCAAACCATTAGCCAGAAGTAGCTGAAGAACTCAGCATGTAAAAAGTCATCACTCTAAACTAGAGTCTTTTTATACTTAAAGTGAACAAGTGACAATAGAGGTCTTCTAAGGGTTTAGCCAGTTCTAAGGCTGATCATCTAATCTATTTGTGTGTGTGTCTGTGCGCCTGTGTGTGATGTATGTGTTTGTGTGTGCGTGTGTACATGTGTTGGGGAGGGAGGGCCTCTTGACTTTTTACCTATTACTGGAATTTAAGCCAATTTCTATTATTCTGTCCTCTATGATGGGCTGTAGGTGCTTAGCCAAGAAGTATTTTTAAAGAATTTGTTTTTGCTGTTCTCAATTTCCTGAATTATATCTTATCTTACATTTGGAGATACATCCCCCTACTCTTCCCAATTGTTCAACTCTCACCTTCTTTACCCTTTTCCCCCAGGCTCTCTGAGGAGAGTCTGAAAGTTATTGACACTAGAGTGTAAATGATTAGCCAACATAAGAAGTATCAACTGTCCCAAGGGTATAAGAAAATGTTAACCTAAAGGACTGGCCTTTTAATGTGGTATAAAGGAAAGAACATAGATTCTGAGGCTGACCAACCTAACTTCAAATACTAGCTCCACTATTGATTAACTGTGTGTCTCTGGGTAAGTGACTTAACCTCTCTGAGCCCCAGTTTCTTTGTTGTGTTATGAAGATGATAGTGCTCAGGGTTCTTTTAAGGAGGTATTTGTGCAGGCTATGGATAGTGTTTGGCTCATAGAAATGACTCAGTCAATTTCAGTTCACTTTTCTAATGGTGGAAATTCAGACATTGTTAAGCAGCTGGGGTGGTGCTTTCTGGGATGACAGGCTTGCTTAGTCCCTTTAGAATCATTCCAAGAAAGTTAGTTAACATATTTGTACATGGAGTGGACCCCAAATCCTGTATCCAACCCTTATTCCCTGTCCAAAATCCTGCCCTTATTCTACTCATTATGCATGGAACAAACAAGAAAAATGTGTTCTAAAACAGCTAACTCTCCCCCTTCTTCAGTACTATTAAGTAACTCAAATTGAATTATCTCAATTATTTTAAGCCTATTTTAAACTTTGATATGAAGCCTGATGAGGGTGGTAGGAGTTTTAGCGCGGAATCCGTTGACTTCCACGCTTGAGTGAGTAACCTGCTCGCTCACATGGCCGGATCTATCTGTCTCCATCCTGAATCTTTATCCCACGTTGAAGACTTTTCTATTTCAAATATGTTTAAGGAGGAAGGGTATCTTCCTCACATATTATCATTAACTTAAAATTGTATTAGCAACTCCTTCCTGATGAGGAAACAAAAGTAACTTACCCTTTGTTTTAATTACTTGATGGCTACTAGAAAAAGTTGTTACCTGGATTGACCACAATGGGAGCCCTCTTGTATTTTTCTTTCATATTGGTCCCTGGTAACCCCCTTTTGAATGCAATCTTAGAGTCAGTTTATATCTCCTTGACTTGTTAATAAGAATGTCATGTAAAATGGAATGAGAATCAAAATCCTAGCTGCAGTCCAGGTAGATTACAAATATTGCTTTCCCTTATCACCCTGGCCTGTCACTCCAGCACAGAAGGAAATGAGATTGGTCTGGACAATCTGATCCTCACAAAACTGTTGTGGTTGCAACCCAGGATCTTGTTTTCTCGTAGAAGATTGCAAATTGATAATTCGATTATTTCTTCAAGTGCCTTTCTCGGTCTTGCCATATGATACAGACCTGGGAATTGCCAAGGATAATTCTTTTTCTCTTTATTAAATTTTGGCAACTCATTTGTATTTGCCAGCCTTCAGAGCTTTTCTCTGCACTCTACACATTTCTATAACAAGGTGGAAAATTCGGTAATCCTCGGCTGCTTCTTGTCTCCAAAGCACAAATACCAAAGGGTTTTAAGTTATGTCAGTCCTACTTTTACATGTCTTTCAATGTATTCTCCATCATCTTTCTAATATTAATGCCTTAGTTTAGGCCTTTGCCATCTCTCACCTTTATTTTTTATAGGTAATAATTGATCTTCCTGCCATAAAATTCTTCTCAATCCAGTCCATGCTCCACACTTCAGACAAAAACAAACATATAACCAAAACAACAAAAAGCCAAAACAGAGGGAAAAAAAAAACCCCAAAACCATCAAAAAATAAAATTCACAAACCAAAACACACCAAATTAAAAAAGATAAAAGCAAGAAATCAAAACTAGTCATGACCACGCCTTAAGATTTCTGTTATTCCCGCAGTGGGTGCAGCCCCAGGTGCAAACTTCCCAGCCTGGCAGATAACATCCTCAATATCCAATCCTGTGGTCTCTTCCACCATTTCTTCCCAGCACCATGGATTTGAGTCAGGCCAATTTTCTTCTTATTCGTAAAAATAGGGTAACACCATACAGGTTTTTCAAGTTTCTAAAAAAAACAGAAGATATTCTGTTGATCTCTGTGTTTTCATAACTCTCCAACACCAAGGACATGATAGGCCCTGCATTCACCCAGGGGATGGACAAACAACCAAAGCTAGAAAAAGTTATTAGTTCCAACTAGATGAATCCATTTATTCATCTTTTTAAGGTATACTCAAGTAGAGTGGTGTCTCTTATATTGGCTTTCTTGCTCCCATAAAGCTGTGTGATCATTTGATTCACATTAATATGGAGGGACCAATGGATGGTGGAGAAGGAGAGAGGAGATGACCTGGGATGAGTGGGAAGGTATAAGATGAATTTCACCGACTTCACAATTTCACTCTAGGTTATTGCAAGGACCTAGTAGTCACCATTTTGATCTGTAGAATGTGACATTTAATACATATAAGAAAAACCTAGGTAAGTGAGTTTGAATAGAGGTGGAAACTGGCCTTATTCTTTCTGTCTACCCTTTTAGGAGAGGCCAGGCTGAGATCTGCTATAGCTGGAAGGGCCTGAGCTAGTCCAGTTCTGCTGCCATCAAGATAACTCATTCTTACTGCAGATGTGAGCCCTGCTGTTGAGGCCGTTAAGGTCAGCTCAGGATACAGAAATAACATGGCACAGTTGACTCTGAGAGTTCTAACTACCGGGCAACTTTGGCTTCTCCAAACACAGATGGGAACCAGTAAAACAGGTGCATGTCAAAGTTGGTATTAAAGCAGCTTATCCCCTTTATTTAATGAGTGAGTGATCTCATTTTATATTACCTCATTGCTCTTTGGAGATTTTAACATGGTTCTACTTTGGATATGATAAAGGCAACGGTTACTGTGAAAATTACAAAAATGAAATCTTGAAGAGAGTTTTGGAACACTCTTCTGGAGTTTAAAGAAGGACCTGCCAGCCCTTCACTGAACCTCATCTTACCCCTTCTCAGAGGCCCAGTGAGGAGAGATTTTTTACTTCTCTTTTTCATGCTTGTGTGAATAGACAACTGAGCAGAAAGCGTTGGGTGGAGAACTTGCAGTGAGGCAGCAACACCAAAGGGACGCTCTTGAGCTTCTTTGCCCAGAGTTTAGTCCTTCTTGTCTGTTTTCCTTAGAGATAGCACATAATTGCTTTTTAATCTATCTCTGTGTGATCCCACTGGGTGCTCTCGAAGACATTTATTCAACTACCTTCAACCCTTCCTGGCTGTCTAATTGATCCTCTTTGCCAATCTTTCCTTACAGATTCTAGTTCTACCCTTTGGTCACTGCAGTTGATCCTTCCCTGGATGCTCTCCAAACAGTTCGGGCACGAGTCGGCTCACAAAACAAGGGCTTCCCCCAGGGCTCACAAGGCAGCCTGACTTCTCAAGTGAGAGGAAGGAAAGCACAGGGAAAACCAACAAAGGCACACAGGCTGCCATCAGGGCAACAGCTTCCTGGTGAGGACCTGATCCCGCAGGACACCTCCTTGGCATGGCTTAGCTATTAGGCCAACTGGGATTGTGTCCAGAGCTCTCTCCAGGTGAAAAAGTGAGCGCTGCTTCAGGCTGAGGCGGTGCCATTAAGTCATTTTCTTAGTGCCTTTCAGACCAGCTTTGAACTATAAATAAACCAAGTGCCCAGGAGTAGCCACAGCGCTTGCTGTTAGGTTATTTGCATCCTCCTCTCTATCTGAATTCCCCTTATGCCAACTCTTCCTTTTAGAAAGCCCGCAAGGTTGGCAGGTCCTCCCCTCCTGCTGCCAATGTCAGTGCATTAGCACTTAGCTTAAGTGAAACCCGTATGCTGGGTGGGCTCATGGCTTCCTCCTCCCCTCTTTCCTAATGGAAACACTTCAGATAAAGAACGATAACACTAATATATTGCATATACTTATTGTATCGAGTCTATTCTAGACTCCTAGCCCTTGGAGATAGTACTATATTAGCTAGGATTTTGTGGGAGTGACAAGCACGGGCATGCAACTATGATGGCAACAATAAAGAAAATGATGATAAAATAATAATAACAAGTAGTGGTGGTGGCAGCAATAACGATTTAGTGTTCATTGCGTGCCTACCACAGTTTGTCAGGCATTGGGACAGGTGCCTTTTGTATTATGCATGATGTGTGTTATTTCTAATCCTCAAACAACCCTGAGAGCTTTTCTCATCTTTAGATGAAGAAAAAGAGGCTCGAGGCAGTTAAATTACTTGTCCAAAGGCCCATGGTGGGCAAGTAAGACAGTCTGTCTTACTCCAATGACAAGTGGCCTTTCTACTCTTCCCAAGTTGCCTCTATATTTAATTTCATGTGACAAAGAAAGCCAGAAAAGTTTAATTTTAAATTCATTCAAAAAAATCTTAAAGCAGTCTCACTTCTCTTAAATTTCATGGGAAAACCATGGAGCCAATAAATTTTAAAATGTGAAATTGCACATTGGAAGCTAAGGCCACCTTCCAGTAGATTAAGGTGGGGGTTTTTCACAATCATGACAGGCTAAAAATAGAACATTTAATATTCTCTCAGCTACATTGTCAAAGATATTTACTTTCCACTCACTTCTTTTTTCTTGTAAGCTCTAGAGGTGTCATTGGTAATAGAAGGAAGGCAACATTCCAAAGGTTTACATGAGTTTAAAACTCCATTTCTTCCTCCTGTACATATTTTTTTCCACTGTGTAAAGAACTGAGTTAGTTACATTGAATTCATGCATTTGGAGATCATTTTTTTGTGGTAAAAATGAAAGGGAAGGAAGAGCTTTTAAACATTTATATTATCTATGTGAACTTGAAATAAATTCACATTTTAACCATAGGCAGAATGAACCTGAACATAACGAGAGCAGATTATTAACTCAGTTACTTATTCAAAGTTTTTGAACCAATTCACTGTCCATTGGACCATTTTGCATTTTTTCACTGGGGTTCACCTGTGTAATATTAGACTTGCTAATCTCCAAGACTTGGTAAGGTGCTCAGTTTCTAGAAAGGACTGGCAGCCTGAGCAATATAACATCTAGAGAGGAGGAACTGACAGAGAAATGATATTCTCTACACCTTACCTTATGAAAATAAGAATGTTGACCTTGGATAACTTATTTGATTTTGTGATTGAAAATATCAATATTTAATATCGAAAACTGTGGTATGGAAAGGTAATAACTAAAGTCTATTAAACATTTTTATTAATTGTTTACTATGTGCCAGGCATTCTTCTCTTCTAAGTGCCAGACACATATTTGTTTCTGTTGAATCCTAACAACATAGTTAAGAATAGTTATGTCAGCAACCTTAGTATATGTGTGTGTGTGTGTATGGAAACTAAGTCACACAGAAGAGTTAAATCATTCATCCAATGTTAGACTAGTTCAGATTCAGGAAAGGTCTAACTGGGATTTGAATCCAGGTATTTGAGATCTAAAACTTTCACTTCTATAATGATACTTTTCCATGCTGCAAGCATCCATGGAGCACAGAGTATCTGCTTGGAGGATTCAGGTCTGGTGAAATGCAGATGTTGAGCCAAGTCCAGTCACCTTCACTGTGCTGTACCACTGAGGGTGTCCCAATCTAGAGCACTGGATCCACACCTCCAATCCCTGGGTTCTGTGAACGCCTCTCTCAGCATCTTCGTATGTGATCATTTGCCTGGCAAACCGAGCGGTGCTATTATGACCCTACTAGCAATCCAGGATGATGAACCATCCCTGAAATCCATAGATTTCCTGCATCTTCTCTTTTCAGTAGAGTTTGATGGGATTAAGGATCACTGACTTAATGAAGCCCAATGGAGAGGAAGCTGAATTCTGAGCTTGTAGATGCTGGTAGTGGAGACCTTTCCCACTCACAGCTTGGGGGTGTTAACAACTGGATCTCTCTTGGAAAATGTAGTTTTCCTCATATATATATAAATATATATAGACATATAGTATTATATATATAAAAATATATATAAACATATAGTATTTTATATATATATAAATATATATATAAAATATCACACTAGAACCCAGACAAAACCAGGAGGCAGGTGATGTACTTGAAGTCTGAGGTTACCTGCTCCTTGCACATTACCTTCCTTTCCCCAGGTTATCTGTTCCTCACTTCAAGCCACTGGCAACAATAGTTTTCAAAAAAAGAACTCACTTTAATTTTTTCCTCTTACAAATCAAAAAAGAAGCCTCTGATGGCCTTCTACATATTTTGGCCTTTGACAACAATCTTCTTAACATCCTTTTGAAGCTTTTGTCTGCTATTTCTTTTAAGCTCCTATCTATCAGAGGTGGACTCGTCTCCCCATTGACTGAGGAAGACTTATTCATGACACATGCACGCACAAACTATCATTTATAACTTAGCAGCATTATTTTATTATTATACCTCTGCTCTCCTAGGCTTGTCTCACATCCACCTTGGCATTTTGAACAAAAAGGTGCTTTCCTGCAAGTCTCCTTCTGTTTCCCTGTTAACAGGGAATGCTATGTCTTGTCATATCAAGTCATGTTTGATGTGACATGATATGGGTGCTATGTAACTCAATCCAATCAATAGAACAATCAAGATCAGCCCTGGTGGGTCTCTGATGCAAAGCTGGGGTCCAGCATTTTGACAATTGCTATAGTTCTTTCAGTAACCAGGTAATGACAGGGCTAGGGATAGCTTCAGAAAATGTGAGAGTGTTCTATTTGTTGTTTTTATTTTCCCTGCTACTGACTACCTAGTCAGGGAAGCTATGATTGAAATATCTCCCAATTGTACACACTCTAGCTCTATATTGTACATCTAGGACCAGCGACACAATTTATGGGGCCCAGTGCAAGATAAAAATGCACAGCCCTTTGTTCAAAATCATTAAGAATTGCAATTTCAAGATGGTGACACCAGAGCATTTAACCAAGCATGGCACTCTTCTAAGCGTGGGACCTTGTGTGACAGCACAGGTCACATGCCCATGAAGCCAGCCCTGTGTATATCCCTCACAAGTACAGATGGTTCTTGGTCTTGGGATCATATGCAGGGGTCTTCTTATCTTTAGAAAGTGTACCCTGCATGATAGTGCACATTTCTGGCAATGGCCTGCCGTGCCAGACACAAGAGAGAGAATAGGAATGTCATTATAACTGCATTCAGAGATATTTCAATCGGTGCTGATTGCTACTTCTCCTTAAAGCACAGCAATTTGCTGCGCAGATTCTGTAGTGGTGGAAACGGCACCCACTGCTATTTCCTATCTCTGTCTACCTCCTTCTCTCCCTTGCAACAGTTCCTTTATTCCTTTTCTTCTGTTTTGGTTTGGTTCATAATGCTTTGGGAAAAGATTATTTCCTTTACATTTTTACATGCCGCTTTTATTCTGAAACTGATCTCTTTGTTTCAGTTTGTTTTATCCGTCCTCTGTAAAATGGCAGCAGCACTGTATTGCACATTAATTGGCACAATTTATGGACTCAAAGAACTGACCCCTTTCCTTTGAGTTTTAAGTTGTGTGTGTTTACATCTACATCCAAACACATTCTGCAAGCTGCAAACAAATTAGAACAAATTCATATGGTATGTAAGCACATGGCTTTGAAATTTGTTGAGATTTCTAAAAGTGTACTGTGTATGCAACAGGAAAATAAATAAGAGAAAAAATGGAAACAAAAGACAATTTTTAAACCAAACATGTTCCTCTGCAAACAAGTTGATATAATGGACCCAAATCTCTTGTTTTAAAACAAGTTAAGTAAAATTGTTTGAAAATCCTAAAAGATTCAGTCCATGAATAAGGTCCTGGGTCCTCTCGGAATTGCCAACATTTTGACACCAGCTGGCACCAGAGGCCCTGCTCTGAGGTGTCTTTGATGCAGCAACCCTGCCCTTGGAGATCTAAAAGCAAAATTACCCAATTAAGATGTAATGGCCCTCGGCCTTCCCAGACTGTGAATGAGGGGAGGCATATTTACAGTCATAGCATGCCATGAAATTTTATCCAGTTATATCAAATCAGCAGGGCTAAATTAGCCAGCACTGTCCTGATGAGGAGAGCCACATGTGTTCATGCAGGCGAGGGTGGCAGGAATTAGGACCAGATGGGGTCGACAGGCAGGGAGATTTAGGGAGACGTTCCCGGGACACAAGGTTGGGTGAAAAGGTATTGGGTGTGCTGGTGATACAGACCATTTACCCAAGATGGTTATCATCTGTCCCCAAAGAGATTCCACCAATCAAACGCAAGACATTTCTCAAAAAAAAAAAAAAAAAGAAAGGAAAAGAAAAAGAAAAAAGCATCATCTAGTTGGCATAGGTATTTTTAAACATATTCTAGTAAATTGACACATACTAATGTTTAAAGGTTCATAATGTTTTGATGTGTTCTAAGTACTTGGTTTTAATCACCTTTTAATTCTATCATGCTTACCTAGACAATTTCATTTTTTTCAAAACACAAACATTCTTTATGTTTATGAAGCCTGAAGGACTAGGGTTACCCATCTAAGCACAGTCTTCTATTCCTCCAAAGGTCAGAGGTGATGTGTGCAGGTGGCCTAATGATTCCTCAGAGCCCTTATTCTCATTCTTCTTTCTCTTCCTTTTCTGCCTTAAGAAGATCAGAGAAATGGTAAGTAGAAACAACTCCAAGCCAGTCTTTTGTTTTTGAAAAGAACAGGGGCACAATTGGTATGAATTCTGTGTATTTGTGAATCCAAGCCAAACACCATCTCCTCCATTCACTGTTCAGAAGACACAGAGGAGGCTTCACTCTGCCAAGACAGACAGAAGCAACAGCATCTGAAAGGTGAAGGGAGAAGTCTGCCCAGGGGATTGTGCCTCACAGATGCACAGTGAGTGTGTGTGTTAGTGTGTGCCTGTGTGTGTGCATGTTTGTGCTGGGGCAGGAGAAGAAGAGAGTGTGGAAGAGAAGAGAAGGGCGCAAAAACAGTGCCAGTGACTGCTCAAACATGTTCTTCAGGGGCTTTCAACTTTTCTGTAAGACTTGTTGTGCTTTATCAATCTGGATTTTATAGTTAGGAGTCTCTAAACCTTCGTTGTCCAGTACAGTAGCCATACTAACTACATGTGGCTATTTGAGTGCTCAAACGTGGCTGGTCCAAATGGAGGTGAGCTGTCAGTATAAAATACACAACAGATTTCAAAGACTTAGTATGGAAAAGAGAATGTAAAATGTTTCATTAATAATGTTTAAATGGATTACATGTTGAAATTATATTGTTTTTGATATATTGTATTAGACAGAACATATTTTCAAAATCAATCCTACCTGTTTTTAAATACATTTTAATGAAGCTATGGGAAAAATTGAAATGGTGATCTACAGAATGGGAGAAAATATTTGCATGCTAACATTTGATAAAGGGCTGATAACTAGAATCTATAAAGAACTCATACAAATCAGCAAGAAAAAAATCAAACAACCCCATTAAAAAATGGGTTAAGGACATGAACAGAAACTTTGCAAGAAAAGAAGACAGACTAATGGCCAAGAAACATGAAAAAATACTCAACATCTCTAATCATCAGGGAAATGCAAGTCAAAACCACAATGAGATATCACCTAACTCCAGTGAGAATGGCTTTTATCAAAAAGTCCCAAAACAACAGATGCTGGCATGGATGCAGAGAGACAGGAACACTTATTTACTGTTGGTAGAACTGCAAATTAGTACAAATTCTACAGAAAGTAGTATGGAGATACCTCAAAGAACTAAAAGTAGACCTACCATTTGATCTAGCAATCCCACTACTGTGTATTTACCCAAAGGAAAAAAAAAAAGACATTCTATAAAAAAGACACTGGCACTCAAATGTTTTTAGCAGCACAATTCACAATTGCAAAGATATGGAAACAACCCAAGTGCCCATCAATACATGAGTGGATTAATAGGATGTGGTACATGTATACCATGGAGTACTACTCAGCCATAAAAAATGGTGAACTAATATCTCTTGTATTAACCTGGATGGAACTGGAAACCATTCTTCTAAGTGAAGTATCACAAGAATGGAAAAACAAATGCCACATATACTTATTAAATTGGTACTAATCCATCAACACGTATGTGCACATATGGAAATAACATTCATCAGAAACCAAGCAGGTGGGAGTGGGCAGGAGGGGATGAGTAAATTTACATCTAACAGGTACAATGCGCACTATCCGGGTGATAGGCACATTTGTAATTTTGACTCAAATGGTATAAAAGCAATTTATGTAACCAAATCATCTGAAATAAAAGAAAAAAAAAAGAAAAATATGCGTGGCTTTCAATATTTTTTGTTGGAAAGTGCTTCTCCCAATATTTCAGTCCCTGATATGTGTGGTGAGAGGTGGGAGAGGATTGGAGGGAGAGCTGTGTGTTCCCGTCCACATATGCACAATTCTTTGATCTTAGCATCTTGTCCTAATCACCCCAAAACTTCTCACTCGATTACCCCCAGCCCAGGAAGATATGACACGACCTAGAAAGGAACATCTAGGGTTGTCAGTTTCTCCATGTCCTGTAATCCTGCAAAGGAAATATATTTAAAAGGCACTTACGCCTGGCAGCTCTCTTATCTTTCTTAAAATATGGGTGAGGGACTGTTTCTGTGATTGAGCACAAAATGAGAGCTGCTCTTTCACGCCATCTTCCAAGCAGGTGGTATTGTGCGCCAGGCTATTTATGCAGCAAGTCCAGAGCCCAAACAGAAAAAGAGAAAAAACCTTTTTACTAAAAATCTCTGATTTTTCCAGAAGCATACAGAGTGGGAAAAGACATTTACTAATAGTATCAGCAGTGGTTCATTATCTAAATCTTTTGTAATTAAGATTATCTTTAAAGATAAAAAGTGATATTACTAATAGTATATCTTTTTATATTTGTGTAGCTCTTTATAGCTTAGAAACCATATTCTCAGCTATTATCTGATCTCTTATGATGACTCTGTGACTTAGATGGTTTTATTCCCATGTGAAATTGAAGAAACAGAGACTGTATAAGTTACTGAAGAACATATATAGTTAGTGGCAAGCAAGGAATAGAATGCGTCTCAGAACTATGATTCTGATAGTGTTTCCCCAAAGCTCTGCTTATACCTATGGTGTGGTTGATCACACTTAAAGGTACTTTAAGGTGTTCCTCTCAAACTCTGTAAGGTTCATAACATAAGAACCAATACACTCTTGGAAGGGGGCACACAGACCAGCAAAGCCCCTTGTCATAGCAGTGTCACTTGAAATCACTAGTTTTCAACCATGACTGTGGATGTGACATGGGTTTGATTACCAGAATGGGCTAACTGTGAACAAACTGAGGTTCTCAAATGTTAGCAAACATTGGAATCACCTGAAGGACTTCATAACACATGGGTCTCTGGGCCTCATCCCGGCAGTTTCTGATTCTATAGGGCTGGGCGGGCCTGAGAATTCGCATTTCTAACTAGTTCCCAGTTGATGCCGATGCTATTGGTCCACGGGCCACACTTTGAGAACTACCACTCTAGGATGTTAATTACATGGCAGAAACCGACAGGGACAGAGGACATAAAAGTGCTGTGACAGCAAGAAGCCGATGAAAATGGATGTTTAGAAGCTGAGCTGGGTTTTCTTCAATGACCTTTTAAGACCAGGATACCTTACTTCAGTGAATTTCTGGGATATAGGTCATGTAAGAAATCAGGATAGGGGGCAGTAGAAGGTCCAGCAGGAGAAGAGAGAGAGACAGAGATAGACAATGATTTAAAACAAAGAACTTTTCATAGCCAACTTACCAGAGAAGAATAGAAGAGCAAATCGATACTACAGTTTCCTGTTGTACACACATTAAGAATGATCAAACAATAAAAAGGTCATTAGTTAGCCATTTAAATGTTTGCAATGCTTCCCTTATGAAGGGGAATGATCTTTTGTCATCATGGCTAAAGTCATTTAAAAAAGTCTAAGTACACAGTTATCCAAACTGACAATGCAGGCAGAATCTCTCACCTCTCCCAATTGTAACCAAGCAATAGGGCTTCAAAACAGTTTTTTTATACAAAATTCTGAAAAGAGATCACTGTACAGGGACTACAATTAACTAGAGGTATTTTTCCTATGACATAAATGTTAATTTACTATTCCTGTCCCCACCTCTCAGGGCAAGGCAAGGGAGCATTCCCATTCTTTTGAAATGTCCTCTCCTATCTTCTTTTTTACCCCACATTCTCTCATTTGTTTTCTCTACATAATTCTAAGTTAAAAAAAAAAAAAGAAAATTGTGGAATGGCAAGTATTATGTAGCAATGGTGAAAAATTAAATTACCCAAAGTACATTAATGAAAACCCTGGCTTTAAGAAAAGCACTCTACTATTTCAAATGTGGGACAAATGAAATTTTCAGCTAAATGGTTTTTGAGGCATTAAGTTGTTCATGGTGACACAGTGAAACAGTCTGATAATTATAAAGCAGCGTGTCACTTTGCAGAGTAATTTCCCATTTAAGAAAGCAAGAAGCCGTTTTCACAGGAAGTGCTTTCTGACTTGGGGGTTTGTGGACAGGGAAGTAAAGTGGTGTCTGGCTCCCAGTCATCAGGATATATACCTGAATACACATTGCCCACACTTGCACGGTCTCAGCACAATTTTGGAGTAGGCCTTCTTTTTGCCCTGCTCAGTTAAAAGATGGAAGGAGTACAGCCGTAGAAAGCTATGGCTAGCACATTTTTTTATGGGTAAAATTTATAGAGTAATGTATCTACTTTTAGCATGACTATTGTTAAACCTGGAGATCAAGCAAAGTGACACTGAGTATATTGCTTTATCAATTGGATTCGTTCGAGTGAAAAATGCTGATCAGGCCATGTCTATCCCTTGGGTGCAGAAACCCTACTTCAACTCTAGAATGGTCGATACATAAAAGTCAAATTCATTATAATTTGTAGCTTTTTTTTTTTTGAAGAAGCACGCAGTTCTCAGTACATCAATATCAACTCTTAAATCCACATCGGATGGAGAGGGTACAGCACAGTAATTCAATCTCTTTACACTTAATATGGTCAGGAAGGGAGAATGAAAACAGCCTCTTGTAAAATGATGGGAAAAACAGGATGCAATCACTCTGATGGAGCAGTGCAAAGGAGTCATTTTACACCATCTGTTACCAGGGCAACAAAATACAGTGAGCCCTATACATCTAACAGGTGACATTTTAGCTAAGAAATTGCTTCTTTGGTATTTTTTCTGTCTATGAAAAACAATGTTACCAGCGTTTTCACTTGTCATGTACTATAGGGCAACATATTCCTGCTGACAGACCCATAATGGAAAAATAGAGCAGTTAAATAGTATTACAGTCTAACTTTTTGGATACATGTTAATATGCTCTTTTAAAAGATTGCAGACATTTTTAAATACCCTGGAGATTCGAAGGACTGGAAATCTCTGTATACAGCTATGCAAGTGACTTAGCTTTTAGATGAGGAGAAAGTACTTAACTCTGTTTTCAGAATATAGTGTAAAGTTCTAGATATACTTTTTAGAAAAGTAATTAATTCATTCTAATTAATATAATTATCTCAAGTCATGAGGACCACTAGCTTTGCAAATTCAACATCCCAATAGATCTTTCTTAAGGAAAAAGAGAACTAAAGATATGATGTTTTTATAGTAGAATAGTCTTTTCTTTCCAGTTTACCCTAAAAGTAATATAGTATTGAAAACAGTAGGAAATGGAGAAATTAAGTTTTTCAGGAAACTATTAAGTAGTTTTACAGAATGCAATGTTCTTGTTTTCTTAAGTACCTGGAGAGGGAGAAGATAATAATTCCCTCACTCCTGCCAAATTCATGCAGTGGGGTCATTAGAAAATACTATATCAGTGTCTCCCTTTGGATTTTGTTTTATTGCCCATCTAAGGATTTTGTTATTGGCCCGAAGATGCTCTAGTTCTTCTAGGCTTAGATTCCAAATAGAAATATTCAAATTTGTGGCTGTATCATCATTTTGCCTTCTCATGTCATTCTGTAGGAATGTACAGGGATGTACAGGGATGGAATTTGAGAGCTAAGATAGAGTTTGGAGAATGGTTAGTTCAAACTTTTCTCTTTATAGAGCAATAAACTGATGACCAAGGAGGCCAGAGAGTGGTGGAAATAGAACTAGAACCCATATCCCATAATGCTTGGTCCAGTGCTCTTTCAATTGCTGCAATTAACAATGTTAATTACTTAAATATCATTCAAGTAAGACCACTTGCCACATGCCTAGCCTTCCAGGCTATAAAATTAAATAAACACAATCACAGCCTGTCAGGCATCCACATTCAGGCGAGATGACAAAGAGTTATAAATACAACAGGCTAAGTGCTATAATAAAGATATAATCAAAGCATTGTAGGTGACAAAGGTGGGAAGGCTCCTGTTTGAAGCAAAGGCTATATGTTAATCATGTGATAATTTGCCAGCTCTGGTAACTAAACTCCCCAATCATTGGGCTCAAATGGGAAGGGACATCTAAGCCAGCACATCCGTGTCAAGGGCCCAAAATACCTTTCTCCCCCATTTCAATATGTTTCATTGTGCTAAAAAATCCATATAACATAAACTTTGCCATCATAACCATTTTTAAGTGTTCAGTTCAGTAGTGTTAAGTATATTCACATTGCTGTAAAACAGATATCGAGAACTTTTTCATCTGGCAGATTTGAAACTACATTCATTGAACAACAACTCCCTTACTCTTCCTATTTTCCCTGCCCCTGGCAACCACCATTCTATTTTCCGTTTCTATGAATTTGATTATTTTAGATACTTCATACAGGTGGAATAATATAGTATTTGTCGTTTTATGACTGGCTTATTTCACTTAGTACAATGTTCTTAAGGTTTATCCATGTCAAAGCTCATGATGGAATTTCTTTCCCTTTTGAGGCTAAGTAACATTCCATTGTATGTATACACTACATTTTGTTTATCCATGCATCCATCCATGAACATTTGGATTGCTTCCTTCTACCTCTTGGCTATTGTGACTAGTGCTGCTACGAACATGATGTGCAAAGGGATCAGAACTATCATAGCAAAGAGAAAGGCCAGATGTGGCAAGAAGAAGCTCAGAAAAGAAGAAGAAAATGAAGAAATTTTAAAAAGCATATGTGTGTGTGTGGGTGGGCAAGAGAGGTAAAATGCTAAGACAATTGCTTTAAATATAGTTCCCTGATTTCAGATTTGAGATAAATCATATTATCTGGATTTTACCATTATGATCCTCAAATAAAGGTAAATAGTAAAAAATAAGGTAGAAAGATTCAGTACGTTAACATGCTGCAGTTTGAAAAAAGAAAAAGGAGTTTTCTTATCTTGTGGCTTGTGTTAAATACTAAAGAATCAAAACGGACAAAGAAATAGTAAAATGCCTGACACAATGTAAAAAGCAAGAAAGTTGCGACTTACTGGGGAAAAAAAGGAGAAAAAAGTGGAGTGTTTTAGGTAAAACTTAAAACCAATTTTGCCCTTTGTGGGCATTGTTGAAAAATCATCAGTCGTAGTTGTCGAATGTAATGTGCCGAGGAGACTACTGGTTATGCTATGAAGGATGAGAAATAGGATACGTGTGTGTGTGTGTGTGTGTGTGTGTGTGTGTACCAGGAGGGGAGAAAGTCAATGGATTCAATACTGCATTCTGAATTTAGGATTATAAAGGAGGGGAGAGAGAGAGGGAAAGAGAAAGAAAGAGTGAGAGAGATTGATTTACAATTTTGGCAGGAAACTGAGGAACAGCTACACTTAATTATAAATGAGGGAGGACATAACAAGACCCAATTAGATAAAGATGCAGATTTATTTTTAAAAATTAGAAATAAGTACAAAAGAAAAAAAATTATACTACTTCTGTACAATTTTTCATGCCATGTTTCTATCAATGTCTGGAATATTCTTTCCTGTTTCATGTATATTTGTTTTAATTGATGGACCGACTATGAAAAGTCTTCCACATGTGGTGAAAAGCACCATGCCACAGAACTATAAAGGTCTCTGTGTCTACAGCACCCACAGGGTTAGTGCTTTTGCGACCTGGGTTCTAAGGTGTCCACGGAGGTGGTAGCTTCGGTTAGTCTGTGCCCTCCCTGGTTAGGATCACACTGTTACAGAGACTGATGGAATTGATGGGCACTTGGATAAGCTGCAGAACAGTGTGATGAGTTAAAAGAAATACATAATACAGTACGGCAAAGAAATTAAAGTGGTTCTCCCCCAGGGTTGTAAGTAAGAGTCTAGAAGACAAGAATTTGTGTTTCCTGCATTTTAAACCATGCTAGTCACTTACTCTTTAAATACTGATTTAGAAAATTTGAAAGGTCTCACATTTTGAGTTTAAAACCTTAAAAAAAAAAAAATCTTATGTTGGATGGAGGGCAGGCGGGAGGGGGGAAGTA